>CAXHKU010000649.1:0-145000 GCA_964017125.1 Flabesymbios commensalis
TATTGAAAAAGAAATTTGTGTTTTGACATCAAAATTTACAAATGTTTTGTTTTAAATTAATCAAATATTAGTAATTTTCACCCACTTGAAGTTGTGGGTCGCGGTAGCGAGACACAACTTCAAGTGGGTGAAGATGTATTTTTAAATGTAGCGCTCCAATGGTTAATCTAGTTAGTATGTCACTGGTGATAAGGGGTTTGTCAAGTTAAAAAAAAATAAAAATCTGAGAAAAACTCGGATTGGCCAGACTACAACCATACACCCCCCCTCCCTATCCATTTTTAAAATATTTTCAATATTTTTGGGGGAAACATGTACAGCCAAAAAAACACACTTCCGAGTTTTTCTCAATTTTTTTGATTTTTTGTAACTTGACAAAACCTCTAAATGGTGGATTTATTATCGTTACCAATCTGTGGCCAATAGTTGCTCCCTCGTACAGTCCACTACAATGCATTGTACATTTTACACATTTTATAATACCGCGACATATGATCTAGCTTCACATTGGTTTTCAAATATATGTTTTCGCTTGCCAAGTGTTATCTGTATTATACACGCTTTGTTAGTTGTAATCTATTAGTAGGCATAATTCTGACACGGTTTCAGTCTTGTTCTTGGTTTACGTTCGCCACATGTGACCTGTATTATATTGATATTATATTGATAATTAGTCTTGCTTCGCACCTGTATATTACATGTAATCGAGTGCTCCAGCTTTCTTGTGTGTTACATAGGAGCATCATTAAATTAAATAGCTTAAAGGCTACACCTAGGCAACTAAACCGCTCATTTATCGTTCTCCCACAGTTGTTATCGACCACGATAACTGTACTGATAACTTCCTGTATCGACCAAAACTTGTCAACAATTCATTCTGCGGTTGCGAATTATTTACGTTTACTGACGCATTGTAGGCTAAATATTATAGTTATCAGTTAAACATGTGGGTGGTCGTACGATAAAATGCATATGGCACTGGTTTTTGGTCGATAAAGGCTCAGATCGGTACACGTCGCCAGATACAGGCCGAGCCGAAGGCGAGTGCCTGTATCGGCGACATATGCATATCTTGAAACCTATTTTTATATATTTTTCATTTTATATATAAATGATCGTTATGCAACCCCAGGGATTCATAATTAATAACATGCCTTCAGTGCACCAATCGCACAGTTTAAAAGAGACTAATTGTTTTAAAATCTTAATGCGGTGTGAAACAGACATCATGACATGTAGCAACGTTTAAGTTTAAGGCGATCATGAAGCGTTAAATGGTGATGGCAAAGCATTGGGGTCGATGTGGAGGAGTTAACGGGTGATGTATGGTATGCATTTAAAGGTGAGGAGAAGGCGTCAAGGGAAACGGAGAGGCGTAAATGACGATGTAGAGGCGTTTAAGGGCGACGGAAAAGCTTTAAGTGGCGACGGAGAAGCAATAAAGGATGACAGAAGCATTGAAGGGCAATGGAGAGGCACGGCATATGCGTTAAATTGCGATGGTAAAACGTTAAAATTTAATGGGGAGGCGTTAAATATTGATGGAGAGGTGTTAAACCTTTGGACCTTCACGATGCATCAATGCATCATTTTGCATCTCTAAAGAATCACTGTATTTCCTACATGTAAGGGTTTTAGAACGAACATTTTAATGGAACTCTTTTAATAATAACGATATACTTTTTGTATTTGTCACCCACTTCAAGTCATCTTCATCCACTTTAAGCCGAGAAGTGTGACAGCAATTTGCTGTTTGTAGTGGATAAAGATGACAATGATAAATTCAGGCTTGAGAGGGTTAAGCCTGTGGGAACCAGTCCCGAATATGTTCGGAATTTTGGATTGATTACATTAGATAACCATGACGTTATCAAATAATCTGGCCTAAGCAAGAGTGCAGCAGCAATTTATTGTGGTAGTCAATGGGTAACATGGCGACGGAGAGGTGTTAAAGGGTAATGGAGATGTGTTCAGAGCAAAGAAGGGTCGTCAAAGGGCGACGGAAAGGCATTTAATTACAGCGAAGACGTGCTAAACTAAAAGTGCTTTCAGGGCGAAGAAGAAGCATTTAAGGGCAATGAAAAGCCCTCCAATTGCATTGAAGACGCATAAGGCTAAAAGCCCTACGAAAATGCATAAAGGATGACGACAAAAATTGTTAAAGTGCGACGGGAGTGTGCTTCCATCACTCTTCAATGCTTCTCCATCGCCCTTTAACGCATTTCCATTGTCATTTAATTCTTTCTGGTAGCCTTTTAACTCTCCATAGCCCCTTAATCTCCCTCTGCCACCTTATAATACACCAAGTCTCAATTTAACGCCTCTCTGTCGCCCTTTAACGCCTCCTCATTGCCCTTTAATATAACGTTAGTGCTTTCTCATCATCCTACAACACCTCCTCATTACCCTTTAACGCCTCCTCATCAGCAAAAGTCTCCGTAGCATGAGCATGTTTAATTATTTAAACCCAACAGAATTAGATTATCCAATCAAAATCACATCTAAGCTAGGTATTATACGTTTTCCAAAGTTTAGCATATATGCCAAAAATCATATTTGACCTTGAAATTGACCTTTTGAACTTGAGGGTGAACTTAAATGACCAAGATAATAGAAGAAATGGATTTTTCAGTCAAAATCACACGAAAATAGGTATTACACATGTTCCTAGCTTTATCAGTTAAAAATCATATTTTCCTTCACTTGACCCTGAAATTTACCTTTTGACCTTGAAGAGGACCTTTAATCTTCAAAATAGTACAGGAAATAGTTTATTTAATCAAAATGACACAAAAGAAGAGGTCAACTTCACACTAAAAAACGCATTACACTTCTATCTATTTTTCGTTCTCAAAACTAATGTTTTTTACATTTTGACCTTGGAATTGTCCTTACGACCTTGAAGCTGACCTTGAATCTCCAAAATAATACTATGAATGGATTTTCCAGTCAAGATCCCATGAAAAAAAGTATTACACATTTTCCTAACGTTACTTGTTAAACATGATATTTTTGCTTACTTGAGTTTGGAATTGACCATTTGCCCTTGAAGATGACCTTAAAAAATTAAAATAATTTCAAAAATGGATTGCCCTGTCAAAATTACATGAAAATGAGGTAATACATTCGTTCCTAGCTTCATTTGTTGAAAAATCATATTTGACCATGAAATTGACCTTTGACCTTGAATACACAAACTACACTGCCCACATTAGAAACTGCTACTTCGCATGCTAAAATGTGCAGATGGTTGACGTCATATGTCCCCCGCTCTCAATTTCAAGTATTGTAGTAAGCTTGTGATTGGCCGGCTGTCTTGCTAAAAGTACCCTGATCGGCTGGCTTTCAATAGATGCTCTGTAACATCCAATTTGTGCGGCATAAATGGGCTATATATGCAAATCGTCTGTAGGGGAGTATTCCCACGACTATCCTGCAGTGTGATACTCACTCCCAGACTTAGTAAAAACTGTACCAGGTCAGCGTTGTTAAACATAACAGCAATATGGAGGGGTGTGTACCCATTACTGTCAATGGTCACTGCGTCCAAATGACATCCTGCCGTGTTCAGAAGATTAATCAGCTTCCGGAGGCACAATGAATCATTCTGTGGGATTAACACAGCATCGTGTATGGGTAAAATTCCCGAATTGTCCCGTTTATTTATCAGGTGAGGATCATCCTGGAGGAGTTTCTTTTCCTAGACGACATTCACCACAAGCTCGCTGTAATGGTAAATCAGACTTGAAAACTACATACCTTGGTCCCTGATTCGTCGTCCCTGTGAAATATCATAAATGTATGGTCCCTGTGAAATATCATAGATCTATGGTCCCTGTGAAATATCATAAATCTATGGTCCCTGTGAAATATCATAAATCTATGGTCCCTGTGAAATATCATAGATCTATGGTCCCTGTGAAATATCATAAATATATGGTCCCTGTGAAATATCATAAATCTATGGTCCCTGTGAAATATCATAAATCTATGGTCCCTGTGAAATATCATAGATCTATGGTCCCTGTGAAATATCAGTAAATCTAGGGTCCCTGTGATATATTATATATCATAAATCTATGGAAATATCAAAAACAAAAACAGACGTTTCCATGTCATCAACAGTCAGGCATTTCTATATAATCCTCACACAGGAACAGTAATCCCTGGAAATGTATTGCCTTGCTTCAATACCCAGAGACATACCGGTAGTCAATGTTCTTCCATTTATAACTATCACCAAGAATAGACTGCTTGCACGAGTTTGCGCAGTGTACAATGGTCTGATCAAAATAGTTCCGAGTTGCTCACCGTGTGGCGTGTTGTTTTTGAAAAAGGTGTATTACACCTTTTTCAATAACAACACTCCACATGAGACTTCTTACCAGCTGCCCACGACTGTTATATAGTGTCTGTCCTTGAGCTATCAAGTTGTGTACTGTACATCATCTCTACCAATTGCACGTATACCATCTAGGTCAGTGGTACCTTACCCAGCAGGCACGAGAGGTTGAACCAATGTTGGTTGAATGTTGGGCCAGAAGGTGGGACAACATTAAGCCAACATTGGTTCAACGTCTGGTGCATGATGGGTAGGCACTGAGTGATAAGGCCACTATGTATTGTTCCTCTGTTTTAGATGAGCGCACGCATTAGATTCAGGCCACGCATTACTCCAAAAAACTATGTGTTTTTTTCTTCCCAGCGTGCGCATTAGATTGTTGCCGATTTCCGAAAAAAACAGTTAGTTTCAGGAAAAAAGAAAACATGTGAAAAAAACAGTTCATTTTTTGCTTATTTTTTGTCGCTTTTATTAGGTATTAGGCCTAACTATTTAAAAAAATTGGTAATTTTTTTATTTCGTCGCCCTTATTAACTTTTCCAGAAATTTGTGAAATGTTTTTTTTCGCCCTAATTAATTTCTCCAGAAATAGGTTCAATGTTTTTTTTCCTAATTTTTTTTTCTGCCCTCCCTCATTTTATTTCGGATTTCGCTATCATCTAAAACAGAGAAATAAAACATAGTGGCCTTAAGCAGTGTTAAGGTCTGATCATGAAGCAGAACACTGCAGTACCTGACGACCTGGCTGGATCCTAGACAGCCAACAATAGACGTTGCTACAATGCTGGCTTTAGGTTGGTCCAGCATCGTAGACAGTAGAACAACATCAATTCAACATTGTTTTGTCGTATTGTGCTCCGCTTGGATAAACGAGATTGGCTAACGCGCGCTGGTTTAATGTTGGGTTAATTTTGGTTTATTGCTAGTACAGCGTTTTGGACGTCGTCTCAACATTAATCTTTTCAGTGCGGGGAACGTTTTTACACGTCAGAATCTGACGTCTGTAGACGTCAGATTCTGACGTTTAAAGTCGATCCCCGCACTGAAAGAGTAAAACATTTATTTATAATGACAGTAGATACATAGCATAGGTATTCAAATGAACAGGAAAGAATTAACTGAGACAATTATGACGATTTCAAATTGAAAAAAAACTTTAGCCTCCATGGTTTAAACAGAATTATTTCAGCGTTGTAGGAGTAAAAGGGACATACCCAGGTCTAATATCATCAAAAATCAGTGATTTTATTTTGGCCTCTTAATATGGCCATATGATGGAAACATGTCCATAGACCAAAAGTGTTTATTTTTTGTGCTGCGCATTCACCAGTTAGGCCAGATATAGAGACGAAATTCCTGATTTCTAATTATTGACAACCATGTCAAAAATATGAAAATCGGGAATTTCGTCTCTTTATCTAGCCTAACTGGTAAGTAAAATGAAATGAATCGGGCTTTAGGCCACCTTTGTGCACATATAGGCTAAACTGGGCCAGGAGAACCTCCTGAGGATGGTGAGATGATTGAGATGACACTGTCCTCCAGACACAGGACTCGAAATTCGAGCCCTGGCGGTCTGAGGCCGAGCACGCTACCTCTCGGTCACGGAGGCTCCCCACAATACTGACTTTCACACGTGGATGGGGAAGAAACATTTTTGTTTCTTTGAAACCGCCGAGACCGGGAACCGAACCCGGAACTCTGGCGTGAAAGGCAGCGGTGCTAACCACTACCCTAGGGCCCCCGTCCTAACTGGTAAGTGCGCAGCAGAAAAACAATATGGTCAAATTAAGAAGCCAAAATAAAATCACCGATTTTTTTATGAGTTTAGACCTGGGCATGTCCCTTTAAATGGACACTAGGGTAATGCCTGGCGTTTACTAGGTATCATAATGCCCTGCCTCCCAGCAAACACAAGACGTTCAACGTATGAATGATATGGACATGATACGGGCAGGATACGGGCATGATACGGGCAGGATATGGACATAATACGGGCAGGATACGGGCAAGATACGGGCAGGATATGGCAGTATACGGGCAAGATACGGGCAGGATATGGCAGTATACGGTCATGATACGTGCAGAAAACGGGCTTGATATGGGCAGGATACAGTCAGAATACGGGCAAGTTACAGGCAGAAAACGGGCAGGATATGGGCAAGATACGGGCAGGATATGGGCAAGATACGGGCATAATATGGGCAGAAAACGGACATGATACGGGCAGAATATGGGCATGATACCGGCAGGATATGGGCAAGATACGGGGAGGATATGGCCAGGATATGCGCATAATACGGGCAGGATATGGCCAGGATATGGGCATAATACGGGCAGAAAACAGGCATGATACGGGCAGAAAACAGGCAGTATACGGGCAAGATACGGCCAGTATACAGGCAGGATATGGTCATGATACGGGTGGGATACGTGCACGATACAGGCAGGATACGGGCATGATATTGGCATGTTACGGGCATGATACGGGCAGGATACGGGCAGAAAACGGGCAAGATACAGGCAGAATATGGGCAGGATATGGGCACGATACGGGCAAGATATGTGCATGATACGGGCAGGGCATAGATCGACTTTGGACGTCATAATCTGACGTCTCCAGATGTCAGATTGTGACGCTAAAGTCGATCCCCGCGTTGTAAAGGTCAAAGATTTATAATGGCTACGCTGTCACAAACTGTCCCGCCGGTAGCAATGGAGCTTAAAGGTGATATATCACCCCTTATATAGTATGAATAAATTTGTGACAAATAAATCAAAGTTGCCACACGATGGGGCACAAGTGTTCCCTTATATGGGGTGATTGCCTATCATGTGACCCTCTGAGAAAGTCACATGATAGCCAATCACATCCATATATGGGGTGATTGGCTATCATGTGACCCTCTGAGAGGGTCACATGATAGCCAATCACCCCATATAAGGACATAATTATTCATACCATATAAGGGGTGATAGATCACCTTTAAAGAGTTTTAACTGCTACTCCGTCACATCCAGTCATGTTGGTAAGGCGGCAGAGCCAATATAATATGAAGAATGTGGTGAATTATTCTCAGAGCTGGGGCTGTTTCCATTAAAATAGAAATTTGCTGCACCCCCTGTAACGCAATTTATTTAGAGTTTTTATCTGGACCATAAAAATTATGCATTTCAGCTTTATTCTTTAAACCATCAACCAAAAAGTAAGGTGCCCCCATCTTCTTCTTTGAATATCTTTGATATTATGTAGGCCTACAGTATTATAAGTGCATAGAATACATTAGAATACATGTATTGTCCCTATACTGCTTTCACCCTTAACCATGTTAACGCCCTAAGATAAACCAATCTTGACTCACTTGAAGCTGTGTCTCGCTACAGCGACCCACAGCTTCACGGGGATGAAAAGTAATATTGATTTCATAACTTGATGTTTAAGCACACACTCAATTCCAATTACAGTAATAGTTTTGCCTAATGAAAAATGTTTCAAGACGTGCTTAGCGATTGAATGGTTATTGTAGAATCAGTATGGTATTAACATCTTCCTCTGCAAGGCTGGCTACTCCTGAGGTCGTAGACCGACCTTGCTGTAACAGTGTTGAATCCGCCTATTGGAGTGGGGACTTTCTAACAATATTTTTTCTATTTGACCCAAATTTGACCTCTGGCATGAGTGTTGTTTTAATGTGGGGCCACTGTCTTCGACACCGGTCCCACATTAAACAACACATGTCTGCTGGCCGAGTAGCTCACCGGAAACGTCTCAGACTCAGACCACCACATCCCACCAGACACCTGCGTGAGGGTTGAATTAATGGTGAGCCAACGTCGCAGACAGCGGGCCAACATTAAAAAGACATTTTTTGAAAAAAGTAATGAATATTCAATATCTAAATCTTCCTCCCTACCCCAATAGGTGGATGGTATGGCTAATTCAGCAAGGCTTGGCCTGACGGCCTCGCTGTGTCAAGACTTGCTCCCCTGACGGCCTCGATGTGTCAAGACTTGCTGCCAGGAAGATGGGTGCCCCCATTTTTTTTAAAACACGTTCATCACCATAACCTTGAAAGCATTGATATCGAGCACCTAGATAAACTATCAAATATTACTCACACGTGAAATTGATTTACTTCTTTCTAGAATATTAATAAAACCCATAGTAATCATGCAAAATCGATATGTATAACAAATGTGAAAATAAATCACTTTTAACGCCTTTTTACCAAACAAATATAGATAAATTCTAAATTATATTCCACAAGGATTTATTGTGCTCTTAGCCGTGGGGGATATACGAGTACACTATAATGTTGATATAATCAAATAAGGTACGAACGCCTAGCGCGAGTCAATTATTTTCCGCAATCAATAAATACGAGATGTAGTCACCAGCCTTAGCACTATTGCATTACATTTAGCATAGACCTATAGCATGCTATTGTGTAAGATGGTATATCGTGGTGACTTTCTACCATATTGTTTTTCTTGATTGTACCCATGCAAATAAATAGCTATGGATTATTTAGACAATAGGTCACCGATCATGATTCAGTATCATCGTGTGCAAGGCTTACTGCTTTACAATAAAAAGTTGGAGAAACACTCAATCTGCGGAACCAATGGTCATTGCATAGGCAAAATATAACCTCAATTATTATTTCTTGAAAGAGTGAATGTTAGTGAATAATATTGTTTTACGTTGCTTTCTGTATATTGTCGCTATATCGCGACAGACGATAAGAAGCATGCAGTAGGGTCTATGTCATACCCTTGATGATTTTAACTCTTACAGTGCGGGGATAGACTTAAGACGTCAGAATCTGAAGTCTGTAGACGTCAGATTCTTACGACTAAAGTCTATCCCCGCACTGTAAGAGTTAAAATATTTCTATTGGCCATAGACCCATAACATAGGTATTCAAATGAATCAGAAAGAGCTAATGAAGACATTTATGATGATTTAAAAAAAAAAAAAAAATTGGTTGCGATGTTTTTCACATTTAATTCAGCGCTTTAAGGGTAAGGGTTTTATATAATGGATTGTACCAGAGACAGCAGTCAATGGCTTTAAGCAATTGTTAAACACTGTACTTGGTGAGCAGTAACGAAATTGAAGGAAGCTAGAATAAGAAACCTGGTTTCCTGAAAGAAACTAATATCTCCCGTGTATTTTAATTGTGTTAAACGATTGTTTAATCAAGTTCTGTCAAGGAGAAAGTACAAAATTCGATAGATTTGAGATATGAATGTACGGGGCCCGTGGCGCCGAGGATATTCGGACTATCGCATATTCGGATATATCGGATATATCGGATATTCGGACTATCGCAATTGAGTTTTTTCTTCGACTTAAAATACACAACTTAGGTACATGTGCTCCAATATTTCATATAAAAAATATCGTTTTTATAGTCAGCAAGTTTAACTATGAGACACTAGCCATGCAGTGTCATGCTGAAATATTTATATTGTGCGCGACCCAGCCAATGTAAAAATAACAGTAGATTCGTAGATTCGAATCTACTGTTTTAACAATAGACTGACGTCACCGGTGTATTTTAATTTATAACACCAATTAGCATTCGAAACATAGCCCAGCAAGCAGAGACATTCACCCAATGTGGGTTGAATGTTGGGATGGAGTCACAGGCGGTGGCTCAACAGTAACCACGATTTGGTCAGCGTCTGCCTCTGCTGAGGTTTCATAAACACTTTTTGATACTTTAGTAGCAATTTTCGGTATAACAGCCATAGACAATGTTTATAATTTCTAGAGCCGCCTGTGAAGGAGCGATACTATACCGTGTAGAGAGGTATAACAAAATATACTGTAGGTATACAGGCTATGATAATGCAATAAGAGGTATGTTAAATCCTTGTCAGAGAGATATACCAGAATATACTGTAGGTATACAGGCTATATTCATACTAACTCTCCATCTCCATCCAAACACACAGTCCTCTTTTATACTGAGCGGTTTGCGTTCGGCGGGAACCGTCAGCAGCCAATCCTTATTCTTCTCTCCAAAATGCATCCGGTATTTGGGAAGAATCCAGAGATTCTAGAACCATCCATACATAATAACTCATCGGCTAAAATTCACATTTTAATCTTAGAATGTTAACACAAACACAGATTACCAACATCATAGCAAAATATAAAATAAAAATGTCTTTGTAGAAGACAGGGTATCCCGATGCGTCATGAGGAGTCCGATGCAATACGCTGTCCTCACGGGGTCACATAGATACAGTCAATCATCTCATGTCTAGGGTCAATTAACAAAACGACAGATGCTGCCAAATCAGATAACTTATCATGTAAAGGGGCGGCAAAAGATTATAAAATCATCAAAAAATCAGTATTTTTATTTTGGCTTCTTAATATGAGCAATTGATTGAAGCTAAAATCATCAAAAAATCAGTATTTTTATTTTGGCTTCTTAATATGAGCAATTGATTGAAGCTAAAATCATCAAAAAATCAGTATTTTTATTTTGGCTTCTTAATATGAGCATATGATGTGCCCTATTTATCAGTTATTACTGTATTTCTTATTTTGGACATGCATGTCCGTGATGAGAAATACGGGTATTTCGACCATATTTCTCGCCTAACCAGTAAATGCGCAACACAATTTTTTTTAACTTACGCTGGTCTATGGACATGTTCATGAAAGCGAAAATAAAAATATTTATTTTTTTATGATCAAAGCCTGATTGTGTCGCCTAAAGTTAAAAAAATTCAATAAGACATCGGATGTGACATACGTGGGTTCATGCTGGTTTCGAATGTAATTCTAAAATTCGAAAATTATTAAGAATATATAAACCTATATATTATTTATATTTATATATTCTTGAAATTATGTGTATCGTTGTATTTGCGCACCAAATATCGTCGATCTACGAGATTTTCCAATAAATCCTTTCTCAACAAAAGCCTGATTTTCTTAAACTTCGTTTATCGCCCCTGAGCACTCATCTTCGATAGGCCTATGTTGAGCCTACGCTGTTTTAATGTTGGGCCATATTCTACGACGTTGGCCCAACAATAAGCCAACATTGGTTCAACATCTCCTGAGTTGCTGTCTCATGGCTACTCAGCATCCAGACCGTAGTGTTCTGATGCTAGCGACATTTGGCGACTGAATAAAATACCGACGCGGACCGTGTGTGTGGCGCTGGGCCCTGCGTGAAATTAACGTCGATACACTGGTTTCAATCTTAACTCTACGAGGCGGCCATTAACGTGATCGCCTAGTCTCATTGAGAAGGGAGAAACAAAGATATTTCTCTGAGAACCCCACACAGGATAAGCATGGTTCAAAACCTGGACGCATGCATGACAGGCGAGGCAGTAAAAATGTTGGCTCGCTTTAGTCGGCATCATTAAATGACGCCTAAATTTGTAAAATTGGTTGCCCCCTAAACACTATAATAACCACTGATAACAACCAGGCGTTAATTTTAAAAAATGGGCCTTGCCGCGCTGATTCCACGAGAACCTCTAAATTACCCAGCGTGAAATTGAAATGTCTGTAAGGGGGCCACCATTCAATCTCCAGAGGGACGGGGGGGGGGGTTGGAGCTGGAGTATTTTTAAAATAAATAATGTCGGGGGAACTCCTGTTCTATATAGACATGTAATAAATTTTAAAAATCCGCGCGCCGCCAAGCCAGGTTGGAGTTATTTGTCCTGGACAAAAACTACAAAGCCCCCCCGCCCCCACATGGAGATCGAGGGGGGGGGGCTGGGGTTTTTTAAATTTATTTCAACCGGGCACGGCGGCGAGCTGAAAATTTCATATCCTATAACATGTTTATATAGAACAGTTCTTGAAGTAAATTATTTATTTAAAAAAAAATACAGTCCCCCCCCCTGGAAATTGAATGGTGGCCCCCTAATGAATGGAGCCTGTATACGGTAGGCAGATCCAGAATAGTATACACGCGGCAAAACATTAAACCTATGTGATTTTAATGTTGTCCCAGCGTCAAAGACGCTTGGCCAACATTAAAACACATTGGTTCAACTTCAGGGTCTTAATCTGTTTCTTGGCTGCACGTGGCTCTGATAGGAAACGCAGCGGTTCGTCCAGCGTTGTTTGAATGTTTGACCAGCGTCGCAGACGGCGCACCAGTCTTAAATTAAAAAAAATCGGTGATTTTATCCTGGCTTCTTAATATGGTCATATGATGTAAACATGTCCATAGACTAGAACTGCAAAAGTGTTTTAATTTTTCTGCTGCGCATTCACCAGTTATACTAGATATAGAGACGAAATTCCCGTTTTTCTAATTTTTGACATGGTTGTCAGTAATTAGAAATGAGGAATGTCGTCTCTATATCTAGCCTGACTGGTGGATGCGCAGCACAAAAGTTAAAAGACTTTTGCAGTTCTAGTCTATGTTTACATCATATGAGAATATTAGGAAGCAAAAATAAAATCACCGATTGTTTGATGATTCTAGCCTGGGCCAGTCCCTTTAGGCCATCCCAGCAAACATGAGTCTTTGACCCAATTCTGGGCTGATGTTGGGCCGGCGTTGCAGACGTTGGCCTAACATCGAGCCGTGGGTCTCCTGGGTAGAGGGATCCACCCCACCAAGAACCTTTATAACTTGAACTTTCTCTTATTTCCACTAGAAAGCTAAAAGTGATCTTAACTTTAAGATTCATACTACCAAAAATTAGGAGTTTCAGCAGGAAATTTGAGAGCATGAAAATTAAACAGATTCTTAAGATTATCCTTATATCTTATTTCCATTATAAAAGTTAGTATCACCTTATTTTTTATAATGGAACTGAGAGAAAATTAGGAGTAATAATCTCAATCATCACACTGAAAGCATTAAATTATATAATTTAATTTGTCATCACTTGAAGTTGTATCCCGCTGCAGCGACACACAACATTTGTTAAGACAAAATATTTGCAAATCTGGATGTTTAAACACCAATTTAGTTCTCAGTATCAGTGATTTAGATCGGCTATTAAACGGATGGTGAAAGGGTTCAGGTTGTCGAGTGCGTTGGACACTCGATTCATCTTGACCCCCCCTCCCCCATCAGTATGTCCATCAGCATGCTGTTGTTACCACAGACTACCATGGTCGTTACCATGGTTACAACAGAGGGTGTCAGCCCTACACCTGCTGATGGCATGATGTATGTCCATGGAGATTGTAGAATGCCTTGGTCCCACAAGTACTGTACATGCTGCATCGCAGCAAACACGAGACGTTGATCCAAACTGTATTTGATGTTGGGCCACCGTTTCTGACGCTGATGGTATTATATGTGCATAGAGATCGTAAATCTATCACATAAAGGCGATTACCAAATGCCTTCCCAACAAAGACGAGACGTCGTCAAAAGTTGGGCTCGTGATATAAGCAGGGTCAGGGAATGTTTTAGGCTGGGAGCCAGATCTAGCCCGCGTACTCACGAAAGCTAAGACATTTTCACTGCGATTTTTATTTAGCTTGACCATTGGGACATAGCGAGTTTTGGTTTTTTTTTTGCCAAACAGGACGCTTTAAGTCCTAGGGCCTATTTTACCATTTTTTAGAAAGACACCAAAATAAAATTGACAGCAATTCGAAAAAATTACTAAACAGGAAGTGTTACTACATGGGCGAGCCAGATGCAGGTTTGGAGGAGTACATTTCCCAAACACAGCCTAAAAAAACTACATGTTATAAAGAAGCCGTGTCGGTACCGGTTCAGAAAACAGGCCAAAATAAACATTACAATGGATGACAACATTACTATCACCTCATTTTAGTGAAATAAATGTTTAATAAACAAATTCACATTGAAAATTATAGGGCCTACTTATAACGTCGTATTTTATGAAGTAAAATAGCAAAACTGTACAAGTAACCGACTCGCCGATTGCCGCCGATTTAAGGGTCATTTTAACAATGAAATTTAATCAGTCTTTGTGCTCCACTGAACCATACTATTTATTGAGGCGAACCCCACTGCAGAAAATTGTGTTTTCATCCTGGGCAAGAGGATACCCCCCCCCCCTGTTTATTTGAAGTGGTTTTAACTTAAACTAGATAACTGCCATATTTATGCCTGTGTAATTGGTTATGATTTGTTGCTGATAGCTTGAAACTCAATCTGTCAACTTTGCTGGGACCCAGACAACGTGTATCTTTCAAACCTGGAATAACTATTGATGTCCTATTTATTTGTGCTAATATTTTCACACGAATACTTATTCAATATAATAAAATATTAATGAGTTATTCGCAAAATGGTAAATGTGTATTTTGTTCCAGCTAGAGACAACCAAAGACAAAACTTCTACCATCTGCTTGAGGAAATCCCCGTAAGAAATGTAATGACGTCATTAAGCTGGGATCACCCCCACCCAGATTTAATCATTCATATTGTGGTCTCAGGACAACACTGTTGTCGTGTTGTTCCGTCGCTCCACCCCCTCTGTCTTTTTTTTTCTGGGGTTATCAATGCTGGTAAAAGATTTTAGTACATATAAATGAAGATCAGGCCAGAGCAGAGAATATTTGAGGGTAATGTGGTACTCCATAATATATTACATTGACATATGTAGGCCTAAATAAAATATATGTAGCCAATGTATTAAATGATTATTTTGCAAGCATTTCTAGTGAATATATACCCGTACGGCAAACACGTCTAGATACAAAATCCGTTAGTAAAATATCAAATTTTATTGACAGTAAAATTTGTGATAAAAACCATTATTTTGCTATTCCCCCTATCACTACTGATTTTGTTCTACAACAATTAAAACACATGCCCAGCACAAAAGCAACTGGACTGGATGATATTAGTATTAATGTATTGAAACTAGCCGCACCCGAAATCGTTTCCTCAATCACTTATATATGCAACCTTAGTTTAAAAACAGCAACGTTTCCCGCAAAATGGAAATAACCTAAAGTGACGCCACTTCATAAGGGCGGTTCACGACACGATTGTTCAAACTACAGACCTATATCAGTTCTACCTATTTTGTCGAAGATCTTAGAAAAACACGTATTTACGCACATGTATGCATTTCTTCAAAAACACAATCTTCTGACAGATAGTCAATTTGGTTTTAGAAAACAAAACTCGTGTCAGACTGCTCTATTAGCACTTACTGAAAAAATGTATAAAGCCATAAACGAAGGGAAATATTTTGGAATGACTCAACTCGACTTGAGCAAAGCTTTTGACTTGGTCAACCACACTATTTTATTAGAAAAACTTAAGTTGTACAGATGTAATGTCGAAAGTATGCAGTGGTTCACTTCATATCTAGAATCAAGGTCACAAAAAGTATGTATACATAAATCATTATCAAAGTCTATAAGTATTATATCTGGTGTTCCTCAGGGATCGATCCTTGGACCATTATTTTTTATATTATATATTGATGACATACCATTATTTTTATCAAATACTGAAGAAGTGATATATGCTGACGACTTGACTTTGACCACGATGTGTAACAATGTAAAAACAGTTGAATCAAATCTACGTATTGACACAGGAAAATCTTTTGACTGGTGCAAACAAAATGATATGGTTTTAAGTTTGACAAAATGCTGCTCCATGCTCGTAGCCAGTAGACAAAAACTTTTAAAAATTAACTCTAAAATCGATATAGACATTGATGACACTGTCATACCAAGTGTTTCAACAACTAAAATGCTAGGAGCTCATTTTGATGATGCTCTATCATGGGATGTGCACATTCAAAAAGTGTACAACAAAATTAATAAAAATCTCTACTTATTACAACAGATTAAACAGTTTATCCCTATTGATTCTCGAAAATTGTTCTTCAACAGCTATATCCTGCCCCATTTTGACTACTGTAGTATAATTTGGGGAAATTGTTCACAAACCCAGATGTACCGTCTTGAAAAATTACAAAAGAGAGCTGCACGGATAATTCTTGATAAAAACTATCATGACTACTGCATTAGAAGCGCAGATCTCTTTGCTGAATTAAAATGGATGTCACTAAAAGAGCGAATAAATTATAACATAGCAATTCAAGTATATAAATGTATCAATGTTTTGAGTAGTCAAGGTTTAGTGAATATATTTACACATTGTAACGAAATTCACAGCCATAGCACGAGATCTGCTAATAATTTGCAGCTATATTGTAGGCCGACTCATCACAAAAGCTTTTCATCAAGAGGTGTTAATGTGTGGAACAATATTCCTGCAGACGTTCGCTTAGCCAAGTCACTTTCCAAATTTAAAGAAAACTATATATCCTATTATTTCGATGGCAAGACTATGTAGATGCAATGTAATAATGTTTTTATATACAACGTAGGTATGTATTTATGTGTGTTTATTATATGCTCAGCACGAATGCACGAATATAATAATTATGTTAATGTATGTACACATTAATATTGTGTAGGCCTTGAACCAAAGTTATAAAACATATTTGTATATGCATATATGCAGTCGGAATATACGTGTTTAAATAAATATTATACTTATGTGTATATGCAAATATGATTATGAATATTTGTATCTATATGTCTATTACATAGAAATAATAATGTGTTTCACGTGTCTATTTGTATCATATATATATTCATGTAAGTGTAAATATATCTGTGTAGGCATGTATATTATATGAATGTATGAGTAGGTACATATGCATGGGTAAATATGTGTGTATATGGTTATTTGTGTATGCATGTATATTATATGAATGTATGTGTAGGTACTTATATATGGATAAATATGTGTGTATATGGCTACTTATGTAGGTATGTTCGTGTATTTATATGCTATATGTATTGTGTTTTCGATTTTTTATCATGTGTATATAAAACACTTTCAACTTATATCACGTTATAGCTGCCTGTTTCATAAACATTTTAGTTAAGGTTATGAAAACGACTTTGCTTAGCAAATCGTTTTCATAACTTTAACTTTATTATTATCATGACTAGGTGTACATTATAATAATCTTATGTGTATCTGTATATATTATGAGGGCCCATTGCAAATTAGTGCTATAGCGCTAAATGGCATACCCTCTGGAAATAAAGTTTATTTGATTTGATTTGATTTGATTTGATATGTAGTACCACCTTGACATACATGTAGGCCTACAAAATATATGTACACCACATTAAGATATATGTAGGCCTACATTATAGGGCCTTAATAATATTGTTGATTTTTACTTTACAAATCGGGAGGATAGCCTTTGGCTAATGTTTGTATTTTCACAAAAAACGATTTTTCTTAGTTGTGTCCTTGAGCAAGGCACCCTTTTATATCCAAGCCGGCTATATTATGGCAGAAACTGATTACTTGTCCAGTACGCAGAACTTCACTGCTCTTTGACTTTGCCAGACAATGTAGGCTAATCAAGCCTTGTGACAATGTTGGGCCGATGACTTTTACGTTTGGCCAACGTAATAACAGTACCTTGTGGTTGCCGTCTACAGATATTATGTAGTTTCTGGCCTGGATTCTTGCCCTGCCGAAATGTTTATTTTTATGATTTGTTCTCTTTAAGCTAGAGTTAGGCCTGGGCTAGATACTGACAAATGACAAAACAGGTTTGTGACTAAAAATATGTTTCAATTTGAACAACTCCATTGAGTGATGCCACAACCTATTTGTTTATAGCAAAAAGTAACATTAATTGATAATATATGGCCTACGGTTCTAGGAGGAAATAAGTTAAATCAACGTGTGTGCACTATCTCTGGTATGGATCATGTAGCCACAGCGTGGCCACAGATTGCACCTAATGAGAAACGTGCAACTTTAGTTCCGACGCTGATAGTTGAGAATTGACCTTGCCTAATCAAACCAACAACAGGTTCATTAAAATCAGACACATTTCAGCTACAAGATTGCATGTTCGCCCATTTGTCGCACATTATTAAAAAGCTATGGAACTTTTTTTCAGAACTTGGAGTCGAGATCTCTCTCAGTCACAGCCATGTTGGAAAAACGTTGATATTCCCCGGTAAAAGAAATACAGCAATCCACGGCTTTCACATTTGTGGTGTGGGCTTGTCCACAGTAAAAATCACATGACCTCATACTTCATGTAACCATAGTAGGCCTAACCACATGACCGTCTTTAGTCTAGTGTACACACCCTTGTTGTATGATGCAAACGGGGGTGACACCATCTTTAACAGGGACTGCAGTGGGATGAAGGGAAGCAGCGATTTTCAAAACAAATAAAAATTGTCAAAAAAGCACATTTTTTATTTCAAATCAAAAGCTGGCATAAGCACGATAATGTGTGAGCAGCACGTTGATTCATGATCAGGAAACGGAAAAAAAGACGTTTGCAGTGTGAGAAGAAATATGGACAAAATTTAAAAGGTCAGTGTCATCAACCAGAACTGATCAGCAGTGGCCAGTTGACAAGTGTACAAAGATCGGCATTAGAGCAAGGAGGAGGGTAATACTATTTTATACTTTACATAACTTTCTTATCTATCCAGTAGACTAGGTCCAGCCTCTGTAATATCATTATTTTAATTACGCATTGCCAACGACTTATCTAATTGTACTTGTTAATATATAAATAAATGCAATTAATTGGCACTGTGCCAATTAAAATGGCCGCCATGATGAACAGCAGACAGATTTTTCGGCTGAATTCCACAATGCACAAACATGTTAACATGGTTAATATCCTTTCAACAAAAGGTATATGAATTTAATTGGTATTGCTTTATTTTAATTTATGGGGGAGCCATTTGTTTTCTCTGCTGAAAATAGGCTGAGGAGCTTATTTCAACGTCGTGATAATTAGATGTCTTCTAGTATTGTACACAATTAAGGTGGTGATATAGATGACTGACGCTGGTCAAGTGTTCTGTACACACACACCATAGGTCAGCATTCTAAAAAAACATTGACTTGGATATTAGTCGTGTGATTGGTCGAGATGGGCATCTAGACCAATCACATGACTAAGATCTAGGTCATCAGTTTGAATAATACTAACCAAGCAATACGTGATGTTAGTAGGTCAGGCCACGGCTGATGCAGTAAAGTATATGCCTAGCTGTACCACCCTTGATGATCATTATCTTTTTCAAAACAACACAAAACGGTAAGCTTATATCCATTCTAAGGCCTTTGTAAATTACTATATTGTACACCATTCATTATTCAGAAATAAAGCTCATATCTACATAATTTTGCAAACAGATATCCAATTAATTTAATTGGCTCTCTGCCAGTTTTATTTATTTTTTTCAAAATGGCAGCCTTGACCTAATAGCCAAGTCGGAAGGAGCCGCTGGCCACAACCATCAACATTATAGAGTAAGCAATTACTGTTTATTTGTTTGTTTTTTAGGTACACCACCAAAAAAAACAAGTACATCATTGATACTACTTCTGTTGCTGGTTTTCCCTGTCTATAATCACACGATGCCACAAGTGGAGATGGCAGGGTGATTAACGCTTGCAGTAGTGTAGTGCTAGGGCGGGAACCCTGGGGCAGTGGTCGAAACTATACCTGCTGCCTGGAAAGTCACAGAGCGCTGGTTCGAGCACCGCTCTGGCATTCATTCATTTATTCATTCATTCATGCATTCATTCATTCATGGTCTAGTGGTAATAGCTGCCTGCCCGTAAAGTCGGGGAACACGGGTTCAAACCCCGCTCTGGCATTTATTTGTTCATTCATTCATTCATGCATGTATTCATTCATGGTCTAGTGGTAAAAGCTGCCCTCTTGGAAAGGCGGAAATCGCGGGTTTGAACCTCGCCCTGGCATTCATTCACGCATTTATTCATTCTTTCATTCATTCATTCATTCATGATCTAGTGGTGATAGCTGGAAAATCTGAGATCGGCATTTCGTTGCCAGCTCTAGCAGAAATGTTTCAAAGAAACACATGTTTCTTCCCCGTTAAATTCGTAAATACTCAGCATCCTGTTGACCTTTGCGACCGAAAGGTGGCGTGCTCCATCAACACTAAGTAGTCTTAAAACCTGTTTCAGTGGCATTCACCTCACTCCCTCCTCATGAGGTTATCACAAAAATCATCATTTTATGTTGGCTCCTTTATACTAGGATGTCCATCATTTAAACGAGTTATAAGGTCACAATTTAATTTGAAACATGTATGTCCAAAAAAAAAAATACAGGAATAACTGATCAACGGGATTTTTGACACAACTGCCAAAATCTAAAATTACTATTACTAAGTTGTTTTTCGTCATTTAAATATGGAGAACTAACTTGCGTTGTACAACATAGCAGCAATACGGCCACAAAATAAGAAGATATGCCAAAGGGTCTAGGATGGTTGGTTAACCTTTCAACATAGCAGCAATACGACCACAAAATCAGAAGATATGCCAAAGGGTCTAGGATGGTTGGTTAACCTTTCAACATAGCAGCAATACGGCCACAAAATAAGAAGATATGCCAAAGGGTCTAGGATGGTAACCTTTTAAGAACAAATCATTTCATTAGGGTCATATACAACAGCTTTTGACATTAACACGTGTCCCTAATCAGCAAATATTTACAAACGCTTGACTTCTTAACAATCTAATTTATTTTTCTTAATGTCGCATATCACGGTAGAATGAGGAGAATTGTACTGCAAAAACATGTGTAGGCCCCTATTTGTTTTACTTTGGAGCCTACAAGGTTTGTCAGACCAGCCGTAGCCCCCGCGCTGCGGCTTACCAACAAACAAGTTTCTTATAAACATAATGTTTCTTCCCCGTTCACTCCTGAAGATTAAATATTGTTATCTCATTCATCACTATTCTCAGGATGTCCTCCTGGCCCAGTTTAGCCAGGTAGCCTAGAAACTCATTCTGGTTTAAACGCTTGGGCAGCTTCTCAGATAGTGCGTCAACATTGAACCAACATAGGATGAATGGTATCCAGATTTACTGGGTTACTTATAGTAGATAAGGGCTAGGAGCTAGGATTTGTAGAATGGGATGGGGGGGGGGGGGGGGGTAACTGCCTTGTCCAAGATTTCTGGTAAATTTGAGAACTATTAAAACATGTAAAAATGAAATGAAATGAATCGGGCTTTAGGCCACCTTTGTGCACATATAGGCTAAACTGGGCCAGGAGAACCTCCTGAGGATGGTGAGATGATTGAGATGACACTGTCCTCCAGACACAGGATTCGAAATTCGAGTTCGGCGGTCTGAGGCCGAGCACGTTACCTCTCGGTCACGGAGGCTCCCCACAATACTGACTTTCACACGTGGATGGGGAAGAAACATTTTTGTTTCTTTCAAACCGCCGAGACCGGGAACCGAACCCCGAACTCTGGCGTGAAAGGCAGCGGTGCTAACCACTACCCTAGGGCCCCCGCCCATTAAAACAATGTTGGCCCAGCGGCGTAGACGGTGGGCCAGCATTGGACCAGCATTGGGTCAGAGTCTCGTGTTTGCTGGCTAGAGCTATATTTTTACCCCACAAATCTGAATAGGGTGCATAATCTTTTTTCTCCATGGTTTATAGTCATGGCCTAGTCAGAAGGTTCACTATTTCACTAGTCCTAAGGATTCGGTAGTCCGAAGGTTCTCTAGTTTGCAGATTCTGTAGTCCGAATACCCAACATAAAGAGTAAGCTGACTAAGGCCAGTGTCAATTGGCATATATATCTCTCATCAAATTGACCTGGAATGTGTTCGAAAGTAGGCTTATTCACATCATGAGCCTATTGTTGTCACAAGTTACATCCGTTCGTCCGTCTGTCCGTCAGCATATCATTCTGTCCATTATTTTTTATTCACCATTTCTACAGGGCGACATCGGCGTAGATGATAGTTTCTGCTTATGCCATAATTTGGTTTATAAAGCAGTAGCTTAACGGGATTTCCTGATAAGATTCGTTTGCGATGGACAGGGCTTTTATTCGGTAGCAAATGCTGCCTGAATCGATAGGGCTGCCAAGTAACATTTAGGCCTACGTATTTATCAATATTTAACTAAATTTGCATTTGATTTCATTGTTAAAACAATTCTGTGCAATGTGTATTGTGAATATGTTGGTGAGCATGGTGAGTAGGGACTATAGGCCCACTCAATAAACATTAGATGTACACCCAATGTTGAGCTAAAGATGGGCCAGTGTTTAAGACGGTGGAACAGCATTAATTCAACATTGGGCCAATGTGTTGTGTTGAATGTATATCCGACTCAATGTTGCGTTATTGTTGAGCAAGCGTCGCAAACGGTGGGCCAACATCAAAAAGTAAACAAAATACGTTGAGTAGCCTAAGTCAAAGACAAAGTAAGTCTAATGCTGAGTCAGCGTCGTAGGTCAGCGGGAAAACATCATCATGGTTACGCAGGGCACACACCTTCACATGAGCGAACTTATTGTGAGCGACAGGCTATCAAACAGGGGAACGTCATTACAATCACACATGTGAAATTATGTGTGTAAACGCCTCTAGAGGAGCGAAATTACTCTGAGCGACAGGTTATCCAACGGGGGACATACTGATAGTCACGCAGGCCAAACGCCTCTAGAGGAGCGAAATTACTCTGAGCGACAGGTTATCCAACGGGGGACATACTGATAGTCACGCAGGCCAAACGCCTCTAGAGGAGCGAAATTACTCTGAGCGACAGGTTATTCAACGGGGGACATACTGATAGTCACGCAGGCCAAACGCCTCTAGAGGAGCGAAATTACTCTGAGTGACAGGTTATCCAACGGGGGACATACTGATAGTCACGTAGGCCAAACGCCTCTAGAGGAGCGAAATTACTCTGAGCGACATGTTATCCAACGGGGGACACACTGATAGTCACGCAGGCCAAGCGCCTCTAGAGGAGCGAAATTACTCTGAGCGACAGGTTATCCAACGGGGGACATACTGATAGTCACGCAGGCCAAACGCCTCTAGAGGAGCGAAATTACTCTCTATCTTGAGAGAAGGAAGCCCGAAGACAGGACTATGCCCTACTCTTTTTAAATAATGCTTGCCTACCGTCTACGATGCTGAGCCAACATTAAATCGACATTGGTTTAATGTGCCGTATTTACTGGGTATGACATTCTAGATTTTATCGTCAGGCTGTTTTTTAGCTCTAAAATATAATCTATATAAATACAGTGCCCGTACCAGGGGGGGGGGGGGCAATGTATCATTTATCATGCCTTGAGGTCCGTATTGGGACTTATACTGCGCGAGAGTGCTGATGTAGTGGTTAACGCTGTCTCCTGTCACGCCGATGGTATTTAGTTTCAGTTGCATCTGATCCATCGCTAAACACTGTAAGCCCAGATTCACTCACAAGTCGCCTGTATTGACCAGTTCATGATTTAATTTCTAAGGTAAGAATATAATTCATGTTGTCACCAGGCTGACATATTCTTACTCGCTTATTAAACTAATTTCCTGACTATTTTGTTTTGTTATCTAGAAAATACATTTTTTTTACAGTAGGCCTATATCTATAACGCAGCATTAGTAGACGCCGCTCCAATGTAGGCATAGTTTTGGGCCACCGTCTGCGGCGGTGGCCCGACATTAAATCAGCGTTGGGTCAGCGATTCGTGTTTGTTATTGGACTTTTTCACATATACTGTGAAACTCAATAGCCTTGACAACCAGTATGGGGGAGGGTGTGTTATATAGCTTTGTTTTCACCGAGTTGTCATTCAAAACGGTTTCCATTGACGTCACTGCGTTTTACAGAATTTCAGCTATGGCATGTGACACACTTCATATAGGACACATTCCTATCTATCTGCACCAAGCGCCCGGGACAGTTGATTTGAATAAATAAAACTTTGGCAATATTTAGTTTTGAAGCTCGTTTATATGCTTATTGATATTGAGTTTTGTGTGTATATTATACCATTTGATTCACTACTTCAGCGGTGTCTGTGTTGCCGGGCTTTGTGTAGGCCTACTCGACGCATGCAGACGCACACGCAGACGCACAATCTGACGCACAATCAGACGTAGACGAAATTGTCCATGTTCAATCATGATAAAAATGATGTTCCTCTGTCGGTTTGCCAGGTCACCATATTTAGCTGAACCTTTAATTCAAGAAGTAGGGCCTATTATATGTTTTTTTGCCCCAGAGTAGTCTAGGGCCTAATTGATATGTCTAGATGGTAAAACCACCGGGTACAGTTTTTTAGGACTTGGTGGCCATTGCTGAAAATCTTGTTTTCGCTTATAACACTTTGTTCCGGGAACTTCAAGCTCCGAAATTCAGAAAAAAATGCCCCCCAAATTAGAACACCTATTGACAGCATTGCAGCAGATGGCAGCCAATATCAGAATATATAGGCCTAGGTCTAGGCCTAAGCATGCTAAATGTCGACTATAGATCGCTCTAATAATTTACATTAAAGTTAAAGTGATTAACATGATAAAGGAGATAGAAACTCAAACTCGATCAGACCGATATTGTTATCACGAATCCCAGTAGACGTAAGACATTCATCCTATATGTTGACTCAATGTTGGTCCACCGTCTGCGATGCTGGCATTATACTGAATCAAAATGAAAAAAATTCATGCTTGCATATTTTTGTTGTTTTAATGTTGGTGCAGTGTCGTATAGGTCTACGGTGGCCCAACTTTAAAAACTTGTTAGGCTATAGATCTAGGCCTATTAACCGCCTTGCCATAACCATGATAAATGATATAATGAGCCACATCATACTTTTGCAGGGTCCGATGCTATCCCCACCACAATGCTGTTTTAAAGGGACATGCCCAGGTCTAAAATCATCAAAAAATCGGTGATTTTATTTCAGCTGAATAATATGATGTACACAGTCTAAACATGTCCATAGACTAGAATTGCAAAAGATTTTTAATTTTCGTGCTGGGCATTCACCAGTTAGGCTAGATATAGCGACGAAATTCCTGATTTCTAATTATTGACAGCCATGTCAAAAATAAGAAATACGGGAATTTCGTCTCTATATCTAGACTAACTGGTAAGTGAGCAGCACAAAAAATAAAAAACCTTTGTAGTTCTTTGTATGTCCCTTTATTCTTGGCCCACCATTTACGACGCTGGCCCAGCATTAAATGAACATTCTGCATCAAGTACACAAAGCCCAGATTTTATGCGTCTGAGTCTGCGTGTGCGTCTGCGTGTGCGTCTGCGTCGAGTACACAAAGCCGTGTTGCCGTGTAATATTTTTATATTTTTATTGGCGAGCTATCCAATAGGATGTGGGTGATGCGAAGACCAACAATTCTATTGAATTCCTTAATTGTAAAATTGGACTTGTCATATCTCAATCGTTGGCTTTATTAACTAGCTCTATGATCAACTATGGCATCACGAGACGTTGCCACGACAACGCTGTTGGAATGTTGGTTCACCTTCTGCAACGTCGGCCCAACATTAGACCCACAGTGTTAAATTAATCATGGTTGCTGGAAGGCCTGATCACCGCCAGTCATTCTTTGTTGAAACTCACAATATGTTCGGTCTTTTAGAGGTATGTAGCCTATGCTTAACCACCAACAAGAGCCTGCCCACTGGGCACAACGATGTTATTGTGACGAACGTCGTGAGCCCAGTGGGCGGTATGTGTTTGCTGGGTTGCGAGGCTGGTGGAGCATTCAACCAACATAAAACCAACAACTTTTCAACGTCTGGTATGTGTTTTTTCCGACACATATTTTAAATTGGCATGATATATTGGGAGATACGCGAAGTGACCCGACTAGAAATTATTGTATTATTAAGCCACGCATTAGAGATTTTAGTCCAGGAACATTAGCTTGATAATACACTGTAGGGTGGAATAAATTCGTAACAAGCTGATTAATGTAGGCTATTTTGGACCAGCGGCATTTGATAAGGCCAATTTTTATCAAAATATATTGAGATAATAATTATCAAAATCTATATTAGAGGCCTACGCCGTAGCGACATACACTAGGATAAGATACACTAGGGTCAGATAGACTTAACCCTTTAAACCCTAATCAACACAATTACCCTTTTTTGTTTTGTGTATTTTTCAATTGTAACGTGTCTTCAATAACAACAATTCTGATTAGTTTAACATTAATTATCATAATTTTATCAAATCACATATTTTATAGTCTGGAGTTGTGAATTATGCAGAAGAAATTCACAGATCAAGGGAGAGAAAAGGAAGATAATAGGAAGATAATGTTTAGGAAAATAACATATATTTTTGATATTGTTTTTAAAGGGTTTCGGCCTAGATCCCTCAGATTGTTGCCCTGCATTGCCAGCGCGCGCTGTCACATCCCCCGCCAAATCTGGCCGCCAAATCTGAGGCGGACTGGATGCAGGACAGCTGAACACCAGACAATAACCCAATGTTGGCATCAAGCTGTTCCAACGTTCAAGATACTGGGCCAACCTTGGTTCAACGCCGCTTTTGTCCCTGGGGGGGGGGGGGGGTATTGTACAGGCGGGTTGACAATATAATAATAATCGGAGACACCTATTTTGAAGACTATATTGCAGCTAGACTTCTTGTTACAGCAGTCAAGCAGGCATCCCGTCTATCAGCTCCTCAGAGAAACATGCCTCGTTAGATTTAATATTATTAAGAAAAGTTACCATCTTTCTCACGTTCACAGATAATACAGATTGCAGATGTCTGGACATGAATGCAAGGTGAGAATATAAACAGGCTGGGCCTACTCTGGCCATTTTAAAAGTAATAGTCTACTGTCTGTACACTGGTTTAATAGGGTGAGTTGTCCTAATATGAGCATGCTCCTAATATGAGCATACCTGGAATTTCCATGAAATATAGTCACCAGGTGGTGTATTTTGCCTTCTTTTGCGAGGACAATGTCAAGGCTTCTAATTGAGATTAGTTTTATTCAGCATCAAATGTATCAGAACAAATCAAGTGACTTCAACTGAGGTTTTTTAAACGAGTTCAATTTCGTATAAGCTTTAAATGTATGGTGATTCTATAGAAGAACATATAAAGATGTCAAGTTTGTTTCATGTCATCAATCAAAACCTTATTTTTCTGATATGTGGGCGATAAAAAGAGTATCTATCTCGTGTTATTTGTATTGGTAAATTATAATAGCCATGCTCAAGTGTCCTATTATGAGCATAGCGGATGTTCCGATTATGAGCATATGCTCATGCTGGGAGCACCAATGTGCTCATATTAGGGGCATTCGTGGCAATGAGTAAGGGTGTCCTACTACACACCATGATTTGTTTGTGTAAAATATAATAATAAACAATTACTTAAAATAAATAGTTCTGCATTACCACATGGCATTTTTCATACGATAGTGGCAATGTTGAAGTAATAGCTAGGTTATCATTTACAAGTGTGCTCGTTTCAAAACTAGTCTACTGAATATCATTTACAAGTGGGCCTTGTATTGTTTAACTTTTAGTTCTGGGGTTTCACATTTAATAATTTTAATTATATTTAGTTGAGAATAAACAGTTCGTCTGTTTTTTTAAATCTAATTAAACTTCGATGCATGTAAAGATCAAAGACAGCGCCTTTTGTATTTTTGTCGATTCAGGCACTTCAAGGAATTTCCCACTGAGCCTACATAATTTATTTTTATATCACCTATGTAAAATGCCTTTACCTATAGAATTTAAAAGTCCGTATAATTACAAAAAATCTTTTTTGCGATGAGCAAGTCATTTTTAAATCTTCAGTCATGACAGGTAGACATGAGACGAAACGTCCATAACGTCATTATGATAAATCATATTGGGGGGGGGGGGGGAGTATCCAGAGGTCAATAAATTACTATGCTGTATCTTTCACGCCAATAACGTAAATATCGTTTACTGTTCCTCTTTCATTTTAACGAAATTAACAATGCCTTTGGAATTTAAGAGTTGTCTTGGGGTTCTTAATTTAGATAAAATATGAAATAATTTCATAGCCTTGCGGATTCAGTGGCGGATCCAAAATTTCCCTGACGGAGACACCTAATTTTCAACTAAAATTTACACACCACAGCTGGTGATTCAACTACAACTAAGGCTTCAAATGGTGCTTATTAAAGCTTATTTCTGTACAAATATGTCGTTTTTTATTTTGAGATATTGAAGGGTGGGAGGGCGCACCCCAATGGATCCGAACTGGGTTATTCCACTGAATTAGCTAAGTGCACTATATTTGGACAAAGTGTATTTAACTGATCATTCATTGGATACATCTATATTAATAATTTATGAAAAAGTTCTGGTATCGTGACGATATAGGGCTAATTAAGTTTAGGCCTACGCGTTTTACAGCAAGTTCCAGGCAGCCCCCCCTCCAGGGCTGCTTTAGTGTTAGCAAGGAAGATAATCTGGTGAAATTGCCCATTAATTTGATCTTAAATTTCTACAATTGAGATGCAGATTCCCCTGAAGCCAATTATTTTCCTCACCGCAAATGACTGCGATTTGTATTTGCATACAGTATCTACATAAGCGAAGTAGACCAAGATCAGCAGGCATATTCCCTCATAATATAAAATAATAGAAAATACATGCACTACAAACTTTAGTTTATCTGACATTATTTCTCTGTGGGCAATTTCACATAAAGGGTGCATTTAGGAAAAAATGAAACTTTACACAATTTTTTAGCAAATACTGCTAGATATTTATATGAAACATTTTTTATTTTAACAAGGGTTGTATGGGGAAACAACAGACCAAATTTTATAGAGTTTTGTCAATTATTTCTTCATGAATCAGTGGTATTTATGTTATTTTCAACACATTTTGCAGTCTCATCCCGGAATTGTCTTCATAGGAGGGTTTTTCTATTCCAGATATGCATCTAACACACAAATAAAGTTTTATTTGTAGTATGGTTATTGGTCTTACGATTTAAACGACACATGTTCGACAAAAATCGAGTCACAAAATCTGATTTTATGTGAATTTATTGAGTTTAAAGTATTTTCCGTTAAAAGTTTTTTTCATTTTTTCCCACCAGTACATCACTGCCCAGCTTGAACTATCTACATATATATAGACATTTAATTACTTTTTTGAATAGGTCTGGTGGTTATATATGGCATACAAATACTTTAAACTGATTGCTGATTAACATTAGCAAATTAATTAGAATTACCTGTATGTATGTGAAAATTCCGTTAAAATAATGTCCCCTCCAGTAGCCTACATCACTATTCAAGATCCACGCAGTGTGTTTTTCTAAGATATATTATTATTGCAATATAACCTGCCTCTTTGAGCCCCCACGTGGATATTAATTGGAAATTCATGTTACAACAACCACATATTTATACATTTTTAGATGAAAATAGTGTTAAATTAGAATTGTCCCCTCCAGTACATAATATCAATATTTAGTATTCTTTGTGTGATAAGACCTAATTTTTGTAATTTACTGATCTATATTGGTAATTATGTATTATTATAATAAAGCCTTCGTTAATGGCAGCCACTTGACACCAACAAATTGATATTTATTAAAAATACATATATGTATTTCATTAATGGATAAGTTGTAACCAAAAAATATTTTGTGGGTGTTTCCTTTGTTCATTTTTAAATCAATATTAGCATGTTAATGTAATTTCTTCACTGTTCTGACTTACAAGACCTACTAGTACAATATATATACATTTATGGCGTATATATCATAAAACAAATGTGCTCTATATTGTCTATAATAGGCTGCCAGTACACTGCGTACTGGAGGGGACAGAACGTATGTAACACTAAAAGTGTAATTACTCAGGTATAGAACTTGTGGTATTTTTCATGCTTGTCAAGCGATTTAAGCGGTCTGTACCGATACACAATCTACAAGACTACTTGAATTAAACAAAAAATGTGTTTGTAGCAGCTGGGTCCTTTTCAAAATATGACCAGAAATGAGAACTACATACTATCTAATGCCCCTGTTCATTATCCACCCAGGAGGTGGTTTCACTACAGGTTATATGCTAGGATATAAAATTATGTCATGTCTTATAACATGGCCCCAGCCCCCAGATATATAATAGTTGATAGCGCACATGTCACTGGTACATGATGTAGGATCTTACAATGCTCAAGTTGGCGCAGCGTTGTATGGCCCTAATTTACTATGCCTGATAGTGATATCTGGCAAACCATGCCAAATAGCCAGACAATTAATTGATATAATATAAAATGTGAGGTTTTAAGGAGGGCAAGGCTAAGCAGATCGTTTGATATAGCTAGACTATAACTATAAAAAATTGTGAGGTTTGAGAAAGTGTTACCAGCATACCAGTTATATTCAAAAAATATACATGTATGCCTCGAAAAACTTCCAAATCTATCAGGTTCAAAATGGCCAACTGGTGTCCATTATTTACTTAACATGCTTCATATCCAGTGCCAGATAACTAGACAATTAATATAAAAGAAAATGTGAGGTTTCCGGGAGGGATAGACCTTATTTCAACTCAGATCACATTCAAAATTGCCAACTATCTGCCATTTATTATCTACTTTAAAAAATATATATTATGTCTGATATATCTAGCAAATATTGCCGTCCACAGCAATCATCCAAGGGCAGCTGCAGCCTCCTCGTATCTGGCCATAATCTTCGGGCAGATTACCAGTGGCGTACCCTGGCTCCTCCGCTCAACAGCGGAGCCGATGCAGCACCCGCATCAGTGCTGGCGCTGATGTAGGCTGTGGTAGCCTTAAATAACCGGCAATAGCGTGTTTGAAATTATGTCGCTCACGTGGGATGAATGGAGTTACCCAGAGGGAGTTATCCTTCCTATTGTTACTCTGGGGACTATCCGACCCGAGGATAGCGGAGCTGCGCAAAATGCCACAGAGTTTCAGCATTAAATTGCACAGGGAAAACTCAAGTCTCCGGTCGTCTGGCCATATCTGGGGGTATATCCCCTAGACATGCCCAGAACCCCTTATCGGGCGAGCGAAGGAAAACGCTCTCAATAACCCACCATGCCCTATCACCCCCACCCTCACATCATCATCTGTACATCATTCATCTCATCAATTGACTACAACGTTTTTATCGTATTACAATGTCACTTAAAAGACCTTTTGTACCGAATAGTGACGTAAAGCAAAGATTTACTACTACAGTAAATATTGCCAGACAGCTAGACCATAGAATAAGAAAACAAAATGTGAGGTTTTAAGGATCGAGGGAAATGCCCTGAAAAATTTCAACTCCCATCAATTTCAAAATCACCCTGATAACATCACAGTATTGGCCCAATAAAATGGTTTAATTGAGCCTGATTATCATTATGGCTTGCACATTGGTGCTGTTTTCAGCCAATACAGTTTATGATCTATATTCCGCATTGGACCAGTAATGGGCCAATAAAGGCAAAAAATGTAGTCGCATTATAACAATGGCTGAATACTGGATTTTAACCGCTGTTACTGCCGATAGCATCCGGTATAAAATAGGAATTGGCCTAATGACGTCATGTTTAGGCCTACTTTAATATATGTGATATCTGCTAAAATGTGCCAGATAGTTCAAAGGTTATTATGCTAAAACAAAATGTGAGGTTTCAGGGAGATATTTTGGCAAATTAAAAATAGCCGATTATCGGGATATATAAAAAAAATCAAATTTAAAAGGTCTTGTTATGAATACAAATATATCCCAGATTTGTAGATATAGGCCTAGGCTGGAGTGAGAGAACGGTATTGTTATATAAACATGATAAATTATCATTTGTACCATACTAAAATAGTTAACCAGTAATTGCTTTACCGTAGTAAAAACGTAGCTTGGTGTAAAATAATGGTAGGGCTATTGATACATGCATGTAAATTTGTATTCAGTTTGAGGTATGTATTATTATTTTTTTAATTATATGTACCATTACATACAAAACTTTGTATCCAATTATATAAGCTCAAGATCGGCTGGAGTTAATATTATTTTCAAACCACTGTACATAAATATATTGTGTACGGTACATTAGCATAATGAAACAGTTACACTACAACTAAGTAACAAAGTAAAAAGAAAATGCTAGATTCCAGGGAGTGACAGCTGTGACCTAACAAATTTGAACCTGATCACATTCAAAATAGCAGACTTGCGGCAATTATTTAGTTATTGAATATGCCTGATATCTGGCAAACTACGGTATGTTAGCTAGCTAGACCCTACAAAGAGCTTATGCTCCTAACAGCCATGATGAAGTGAAGATAAGGGAGGAATATGCATTTGAAAATGGTTGTTTTCATTTATATACCTTGACAAATTTCAACTCTATCAAATGCAAGATGGCTGACTATTGCCCATTATTTACTATATGCTTGATATCAGGCAGAGCATCCCAGATACCTAGCCCAGTACTATAATTTATCCAACTCCCCTCATGAAAGCCCGGAAAGTATTTTGTTGGCATATATATCCCTCCCTCAAACCTCACATTTTGTTTTATACCATACACCTCCATTTTGTTTTATAGTATAAAACACAATGTCAGGTTTAAGGGAAGGATGTGCCAACAAAATGCTTTCTAGACTTTCGTGAGGGGGTTGGAATGGATACACTAACTGTCTCTGCGGTTATATTGGAATAATAGTAATGTAGATGTTTGTAAACTATGACTGATGATGCTATTTTATCTCTTTTTAGTAGTTTACCTGTTATTCAGTTGAATTATTGAGTGATTTATGCTTACAGGTTTGTTATTGTTGTTAAAAAAATATGTCCTCTCCAGTACATTTTATGATATTAGCTTGAACACCGTGACATTGTCCAAGTTATGTCACAAAAATCAAAATTATTTTCCATTGTTTTTCCTTGATAGTGTTTAATACGATGCAGACAAATAGTTGCGGCCTTTACCCGTGATAAACCACTTAAACATCATTTTATTTTAGCAAAGTTTATACAATTATGCTACTTCAGCTCAATTTGAAAACAAAATGTTGATTAATAACAATATATATTGGAGCAAAATTAGAAATGAAATCTTGAGCAGCATATCATGTTTTACTGATCTAAAGTATGCATTTATAGCACTTGTGATGTTGTTATTTCAACCGTTAAAAAAATGTCCCCTCCAGTACAGTTTGTCACACATATAATTGTGCAGAGGATTCGCATGAAAAAGCACTGTAAAAATGCACAAAATATGTCATATATAGTATTCAAGCTATATGTGTATATTTAGTTGATGTCAGAGCACTAATTTGTTCAGCTGTCGAAGTAAATGCTGTACAATTAATACTTGAGTGTATTGCAAAATTTCATTTGTCACATTTTAAATGAATATCAAATCTATATACATGTGAAATACGCGTACAACACATAGTGATCTTCCCTTTAGAAACACGACAATATAAAAAAATAAAAATTTAGGGGTTAGGATTTTCAAATCACCTACATTATTAGCATTTGAGCAGAGACTAATGATTGTTAAAACAAATGTCCCCTCCAGTACACGCAAATAAAGCATACATTTCACAAGTCAATATCTTCATTCATGGGCATAATTAAGCTCTGGAAATTTACCTGATGTTGGGGAATGACATCTCGCTGTCAAAAGTTGTGAAATTATCATACATGAAAGGTTTTTATTTTTGACATGCTATGAGACTTTTTGTGTGCCCTTTACGTGAAATTGCACCTGTATATGTGAGAATAAATAAATTAGTGAAATAGTTGCCAAATGTCATTTTTCGACAGTGGTCAGTAAACAATATTTAAAAAAAACAGTGCAAACTTTATGATAAAAAATGAAACTGTATATGTACAGATGACGACGCGAGGGTGGGGTGGTTGGGCATCGTGAGTTATTAAGGTTGTTTTCCTTCACTCACCCATTTTGGGCATGCCTGGGGTGCTTACAACTATACATGCCAAGACGTCCAGAGACGTGGGTTTTACTATGAAATATATGGTGGAACGCCGACGCGTGTCGCTCAGCTCGGTTATCCTCTGGTCGCATAGTCCTCAGAGTAACACAAGTTGCAATGAGGGGTAATTCATGCATTCATCCAATTGACCTAATTTCAAACACTCTATTGCTGGTGGTGAAAAATGGTGTTGAAATAGTCGGTACTTCCATAAAATGAAAAGTACTAGTACTAACAACTATTCTAGTTCCCCCACAAGTGTATTTTGTATCTTTCATTCGCCACTCTATTTATAACAATTCGAACATAATAATTTTTTTGGAAACATAGATCTTGAAAAATCTTGTGCGTGGAACGAGTTTTATATTTGAGAAAAGTTATACAATAAATCAGGGACAAAATATAACACACTGCACCTAATATGAGCATAGGGGATCCTTTATGAGCAGACCTGCTCAAATTTGGAACACCTATAAATGTATTCACAAATAAATAACAGTCTTTGATTCTTCAAGTGTTTTTAAATAATCATTGAGCCAGCATATAGAAAAATGTTATATTCGTGTAATGATTGAAATATTCCTTAAAATTATCTTCGTACAAAACATTTAGCTCCATTCTGATGACCGTGACAGCCAAAACAGTGTCATGTTAAATAGACAATGTTCCTAATATGAGCATGGTAGTTCCTTTATGAGCATGCCTGCTCATTAAAGGTACTGGCCATGCTCATCTTATGAACAGATGTTCCTATTATGAGCAGGATTGCAAAAAAATCAAAACTTCCTCAAAATAAAAAAATGTCGTTATCAAAAAGGCGAAAATATATATTTTGATAGAAAAATCATACATACGTATATTTTATTAGGTTCAGTTGTCATTGACATACTATTAACGCTCACAGGACAGTGTTCCCATACTGTGCTCATAATAGGCACTTCTCCCCTATAGGTAGTTCATCATGATTTACTCAGTACACGGTGTGGGCCCACCCGCATGCGCATCTCTGAATCAACGTGAATGACGCTGATACAGAGTCGCAACAGTCGTGTCCAGAAGGTCCTTAGTTCAGAAGGTCCTATTTTCAGAAGGTTCTATGGTCAGAAGGTCCTATGTTCAGAAATATTTGTTCAGAAGGTCCTATGTTATGAAAGTACGGGTGATAATTTTGTCAGTTACATTTGGGCACAAGACGTTTTTGCAACATTGAAGCAACGTCAATGACGTTGATTCAATGTCGCAAAAACGTATGTGTGCTCAGTGGGTTTCCGATATCCCCGAGTCGGATAGTCCCCAGAGTAACAATAGCAGAGGGTAACTCCATTCTAGCCGCAGTGGCTGAAATAGGTTTCAGCCACAGATTGACCCCATACAAAATCGTGGGACGGTCATATCTAAGAAAATAGTTTTTTTAGAATCAGTAACATTTTAGCTACGAGGTTGCATGCTCAGCTCATTTTTTTCAGCACAGTCATTAAAAAGTTCTGAACATTTTTCAGACCTTGGGATCGAGATCGCTCTAAGTCACCGCCATGTTGAAAAACGTTTATTTTTTTCGGGTAGAAATGAATCAATCTACGACTAACTCCATCCATTCCACGCTACACACTAGGACAAAACTAAACAGTAGCGCATGTTTTTCGTTAATTATTTCGTCAAGTATCAACCGATTTCCATGAAATTTGCAAACGTAAAATTATATGCATTACTTCAAAATATTATAGACGATTTGACATGTTGTAAATTTAAATTATGACGCCCTCTATCTACCCATTACGCTAATTCTGGAATTTTATAACATGTCGAATGGTCTAACTAAATTTTTACCGATTTACTAAATTTTTACCAGATTTACTAAAATAATTGTGGCCCATGGTAGGCCTATAGTTAAAACAACGCTCTATAGGACATTGACAAGTTCACACTAGCACCGGATTTAGGTGGATTTTAATTCCTGAATTGCGGGGATTATCTTTCTGTGATCACTCCTGGTTTGTGGCTGTTCACTTTTCGGTAAATTATGGACGGACGGACGACGCCATGACAAAAGCTCATCTCACATTTGACGGAATGAGCTAAAATGAGAGGCTGTGATTTGTTATCTTGCATTGTAGTTCACCTGAAACTAAAAGATGTAAGTTTTTTCCTACATAAACCAAAGAATTTTCTGAATATAGGACCTTCTGAATATATCTGAATATAGGACCTTCTGAACATAGAACCTTCTGAATATAGGACCTTTTGAACAAATATTTTCTGAACATAGGACCTTCTAAACATAGGACCTTCTGAATATAGGACCTTCTGAACATAGGACCTTCTGAACATTGGACCTTCTTAATATAGAACCTTCTGAACATAGAACCTTTTAAACAAATATTTTCTGAACATAGAACCTTCTGAACATAGAACCTTCTAAACATAGGGCAGTCACCTATTAGGTTACCAGTGTAGACCATATATCCCAGCAAATAAAGGACTTTGTACCAATGGTGATTTAATGCTGGGCCAGCGTCTCAGACGGTGAACCAACATTGGGTGTATCATATCATCTAGTTTTTGCTGGGTAGTAGCCTAATATAGTGGCGGATGCTGGTTCAATGCTGGGCCAGCGTCTCAGACGGTGAGCCAACATTAAACCAACATTGGGTTTGAAGCCAATATGGGATACTTTTTATATTACTTTACGAGGTTAAAGCTGCCTGCTTGGAAAGTCGGAGCTCGCGGGTTCGAACCCCACTGTGGCCTGGTATGTGTTTCTTTCCCGCTCACTTGTAAAGATTCAATATTGTGGGGAGCCTCCGTGACCGAGAGGTGGCGTGCTCGGCCTCAGACCGCCAGGACTCGAATTTCGAATACCAAAACATAGAAAGAGCAAACTAAGAAATTTAAAATGATTTCAAATAGAAAGTAACCCTTTCGTTTATATTAAAATATTCCAGTGCTTTAAGGGTAATACTCAAATGAGCATTTGTTCAACAGCCCTCAAATGAGTCAAAGTTATTATAAAAAATATGATCTCTAAAATTAGAGGCCGCCCTTTTTTAATAATTACAGATATGAGACATATATGAGCAGTGAGAAGCTGTGGACGGGACCACAAGGTCAAGGAGATCTGGTACTTTCTGGGGAAGTTGTCTGCTCAATACAATCACCAGGTCTTAGAATAGTTTGAACACCCACTATGACTCTGAACTAGGCTAGGGCCCTGCTGCAGTGAAGTGGTTAAAGCTGCCTGACTGGGAAGTCGGAGATCCCAGTCTTGTCCCCCAGTCTGGCTTTCAGGTTTCCAATAATTTTTTTGTTTCTTCCCCGCTCACTATTAACAAGGCTTTTCGCTATGTGATAACCAACACATTTTTTTTTACCTGATTTGACTTCTCATGGGGTGATATTGCAGAAAGATACCTTTAAAAATGTGCATTTATTCACACTTTCGCATCATAAACTTTGTATGGCTACTGCAATACATAGGCCTATCTGAAATTAAAATTATGCGATTTAATAAAATATCCAAATGTATTACTAGCATGTGAAATGACAGCTCAGACTTTTCATTATTTTGATGGATTAATATTCCAGCATACAAATTGATCTTGACCCACCATTTGTGACCGCTGACCCAACATTAAACCAGCATTGGCTCAACGTCTAGTGTTTGATGGGATCAAGTATGGTATTCTACCCCTGACCAATGGTAGAGCGGTTCAGTCTGTCACATGACAGCATCAGCCAATCAAATCTGTCATTCAGTTGTTATTTAAATTGAGGGGTAGATCCGTCTCTGTCAGTAGGCTATCTATTAATCCAAGCTGGGGACTCTTGCGTCGCGAAGCAGAGTGGATCAGAGATCTAGCTATCAGAGATATAGAGAATCTCTCTATATCCATGCTAGCTATATGATCCTATTGCATTTATTGAGGCATGGCGTTAAATCTTGGTGTTTTATGACGAATTCAAGTGTTTTAGGGACGCACCATTTGATTTCTGGGGGGGGGGGGGGGGGGGCTAGATTATTACTTTCAGTTATGTTTTTTTTTCTGAAAAATTAGCACACTATTTTTTTTTTAGCACCGACCTTCAAACAAACATTTTTTTTGTCCCTGGAAAAAGAACACATTTTTTTTGTGACAGTTCATATTTAATTAAGTATGTTGACAAATGTCATGCACTGACCTTGATGAAGGTCAGTCTCTGACATACATACAGTAACTGCGGCTGTATTCTAGGGGACACACCTGCCTGACCTGCTTCTTCAGCCTTGAGAATTCTTGGTGATATACAAGGATCTAGTAGTCATGGTGATTTATTTTAATGTGCAACATGTCGTTTATACTAGTGTTTGAAATTTAATACTCTCCTGAAACCTAGTACCGGATACCAGTGTAAGTGGTAGGCCTACTCATGACCTTAAATACGGTATACCTTCTGTGCAGCTTTGATAACCAAATAGGTCTACTTAATACATATTTATTTTGACTCGCCTTTCATTCTAGAAGCAGCATAATCTGTACGCATCATTTGGCGATCTGTTGTCGCAAACAACTACGACTTGAATACTATGTGGTAAACATTCGCAAAAAAATAGAAAAATATCACATTCTTTAATAGACAAACAGCCGACCAGAAACAAACAAAAAATACATCAGTAAATCCGCGTCCAATTTCACTGGTAAATAATACCTTGTAGTGATCTTGAGAATTTTCCTGGAAATATTTTACGCTCGAATTATTCCTTGCAGGTCGTTTATTTTAAATTCCACTTTGATGAGCCTCTTAAAAAATTATCAACAATTAAAATTATCAACAAATTTTTTTGGCACAATCTTTCAACATATTTTTTTTTTATGTACAGGTTTTCGGCATATATTTTTTTTTACAGAAATTTGAAAACATACATTTTTTATCAAAAATAATCTAGCCCCCCCCCCCCAGAAATCAAATGGTGCGTCCCTTACTTTATACAATTATTTTGTTTTTACATAAACACTATATGAAAGTTTATTTTTTCTAAACGAAGCCCTTGTGGACATATTGTCACGGTATGCTCCAACGACAACATATGTCTACATCTTGACAATGTTGGCATGGCAATGTTGGGTCCAGCGTCAGCGACGCCACTTCAACATCAACTCTTACAACACTGAAATATTTTTTGTAAAAAACATTCAATTTTTCTCTTTCAGTGCGGGAACCGACTTTAGACTTCAAAATGTGACGTCTACAGACGTCTGATTCTGATGTATAAAGTCGGTCCCCGCACTGAAAATGTTAAACCCTTGAATATGTGATATAATTAGACTGTTGTTATACACATTGAATGCATTACCAGTCTGCGTGAGTTTCGCAGATTCCTCAGTCAGTTAGGACAATTTTCATGAAATTGTGCGCAAACTATAACGTCTATATATGCGGCGCTACTTTGAATATTTGCCAAGTTTTTGAAGGTTAGACAACCTGACATGTAATGCAATTCTATTTATTTAGGGCCTACTATTCTACATGTTAAAATATACAATATTAAAATTATTTTTCAAAGAATTTTTCAGGGTAGTCAACGCATCACTAGAAAATGAAAATTCATGACAATTGGTTGACGATTGACTAATAAATCCAGGAAAACCATTCTCTGCGGTTAGAACCCCTAATGTGATCCTAGTAGCCATCAGCCTGACCAGCTAGGATTTACACAAATACGTTGTGAGTCAAACAGAATCAGCCACCAAGGCATAGACCCCTATCAAATGTTTATTCTCGGAAAATTTCGTGAAATTATATTCAATATTTCAGAAGTTTCGCGACAATCGCTTGGGAATTGACTGACTAATCGAAGAAAAGCTAACTTTCATTTTAGACCATTTTCCTTCTTGTAGACCTAGTCGTCGTGGGGAGAATAACGTAACCCTTTCAAACGTCAGGATCTAAACGAGTCAACCACCGCACCACGTAGACTCTGCCTAGACCAGCAGAATTAGTAGGCCTAATGAAGACAAAAGAGCTAACTACTCCATTTCGTGTTAGTTCCAATACTCATAACCCTTTGGTATACATATTTATAAACATATTTCATCACTGCAACGGTGAAATGTTTAAAAATTAAATTATATAACGTCTATAACACTCAAAGGGTTAAGTGCAATGTCAGCTGACTCAGCTCTAATTAAAGTAGGCATAAACCTAGAGGGTCCGGGTCGTTATTCCGACAGGTCGTTATTCCGACAGGTCGATATTCCGACAGGTCGTTATTCCGACAGGTCGATATTCCGACAAACAGGTCGTTATTCCGACAGGTCGTTATTCCGACAGGTCGATATTCCGACAGGTCGTTATTCCGACAGGTCGATATTCCGACAAACATGTCGCTATTCTGAAAGGTCTTTATTCCGACAGGTCGTTATTCCGACAAAAAAATAATAGTGATGAGAGGATTAACCACTATTAACAGCTACTGTGGTGATGAATAGCGATGAAGACCTATTTCTAAAATACTAAGATTGTTACTGTACTTGTTAACTCTTTTCGTGCTGCATCATTCTTTGACATGTATTATTCATTTGAAGCTTGCATTGGTGATGCAAATGTTACCTTAACATGGGCGTTTAAAAGTGGACCAGTTAGGAATAATAATTTACAATCGGTGCTTTTTTGAATTCTGAAAGCATTTGCCCGCACTGAAAGGGTTAACCTTCTCTACCCTGAGTTTATGGGAGCCATTTGGGGGGGGGGGGGGGTGTTTTTGAGCGTAGTGTATATAGGCCCACACTTCTTTGTACAGCTGTGATATAAAGATGCGTTCAGATCCATTGTTAAGCTTAATATGCCAACCAATGGAATAACTACATTTATGTCAACGTATTTGCTATCAAAAGTTGTTTTTAGAATTGCAGATGTATACAATTATTGTATATATTTATGTATATTCCAGCCTAATAAACACTGATAAATAAATACATTTAATTATTATTCCCACACATTCCCCTGATTTTTCCCTGACTGCCCAGAAAATACATCACCAACTATTAAATTGAGCAAAATATTATTGAGCGACCCTCATAGTGCTCTAATGCCGTCCAAAATGCTGTTACAAATTAGCAATCTCAACAACATCAGTACTGAAACTAATAATACTATTTTCGAGGTAAAAGTATACAGTCAGAATGAATACAATTCAGAACTAATATTGATCATCTTAAAATTTCCTAACTTTGCCCTTCCTATGAGGATGGATGTATTCTAAACAGTGATGGAACAATTGAAGTTTTATAGCTGCGTTGCGTATAGACAGTAGACAGTGATATGAAAATATAATTATGTTGTTGTGCCTTGAGTCACAATTATAATATTATATCTATAATATTCTTATTATAAATACTATTACTTATTATCTTGTTCATGCTCGTGACGACAGGATAGCTCATTGGTCGCGTGGTGGACTCGAGAGTCTGGGGGTACCTGGTTCGAGTCCCGCTGCGGCCTAAATCTTTCCTTGGTGTATACATATGCAATGACCCAAACTGTTCAAATTCGTGGTATAATAATAGCAACCGAACGTATAACCGATTCGCGCCGCCTAAAAAAAAGTACAAAAAAAAAGAAATAAAAATGTCAAAGTTGACATGTGAACGGTTAAAAAACCTTTCGTCCTGGTTGGAAACGGGCTCTTACAAACACATGAAATGATATATATTTAAAATCGTTTATGCAACCGTAGAAAAATGCTATTAAGTGTTTCTCTACTGCTAATAGTTGGCAAGTTATGACGTGGGCTTGTTATGAACAGCGGCCATTTTGAATTTATTTAATATGGCTGATACACAGGAACTCCAAAGACTGGCTCTGGTAGCAAATCTTATGGATAGGTCGTTATCAATGCCTGATACAGATGATTGTGTTGCTGATCTGCGTCGTTTAAACTGTTATCATGTCGTATATATATTGACGAAATAACTTTACAAATATTTTTGTTTTTTAAATAATTTCCAAATCAACTGCAAAACATCATAAATCAATCCTACATATTCGAAAACCATAGAAAAGTGGTATCACATGCGTCTCTACGTCCATTAGTTTACAAGTTATGAAATGACCCTAATTTGAATGGCGGCCATCTTGGATTTGTCAAATAAAGCGCCCACGGCGAGAGTTCAGCTTGGTTCCCGCGATAAATCAAAAAAATTATGGCTTTGGCCGTAAGTGGTCCAAATTTGGTGCTTTTGGGACGATTTTAACAATTCGGGGGTAAATCAGTTAAGCCCCCTGATTTGAATACTTATGCTATGGGTCTGACAGCATTATAAATATTTTTAAATCTTTCAGCGCTGAGACTGACTTTAGACGTCAGACTCTGACGTATAAAATCGGTCTCAGCGCTGAATTTGCTGTCTTATTATTGGATCACATGTAGCCCTATTAGACAGTTTAATTTGGCATCACATGTTCTTATGTAGATACATTTAAACAGTGTCACCGGTTAAAATAGCGATTTTACCATTTTTGTATGAAAAAAAACCACGCAAAATGCTATATTCTGAAAAAATGCAGCGTCTGAGGCATTTAAGAAATGGAATTTCAGAATCAGCATGAAATTCTGACTAGAAACACTCTTCAAACCTTTTGGGCCCAGACACGTAATTAAAAGTGGTTTATCTCACAGACTAATTTCCATTACAATTTACATCAAGAAACTGTCGGAATAACGACGTGTCGTTGGAATATCGACCCGTCGGAATATAGACCTGTCGGAATATAGACCTGGTGGAATATAGACCTGTCGGAATATCGACCTGTCAGAATAGGCCTATAGACCTGTCGAAATAACGACCTGTCGGAATATCGACCTGTCGGAATATCGACCTGTCGGAATATAGGCCTGTCGGAATAACGACCTGTCGGAATAACGACCTGTCGGAATAACGACCTGTCGGAATATCGACCTGTCGGAATATAGACCTGTCGGAATAACGAGCTGACCCCAACCTAGATATATTGCATTAATTATCAGGTCTAATTGATTAAATCAGCAGAATTTGCGCTTTGTGTGTGGATATCTATTGCCCCTCCCCCCCCCGGCGTGATTCCGACCTGATGATCCACAGTATACGATCCATTAAAATTCAAGACATTAGGAGGTAGGATAGGCTACTGGGTTCGACAAAATGCCAAAGAGTTTCATCATTAAATTGTACAGCGAAACTCAAGTCTCCGGCCGTCTGGGCATGTCTGGGGGTATATCCCCTAGACATGCCCAGAACCCCTTATCGGGCGAGCGAAGGAAAACGCTCTCAATAACCCACCATGCCCTATCACCCCCACCCTCACATCATCATCTGTACATCATTCATCTCATCAATTGACTACAACGTTTTTATCTTATTACAATGTCACTTAAAAGACCTTTTGTGCCGAAAAGTGACGTAAAGCAAAGATTTACTACTACTACTACTGGGTTCGAGTCCCACTGTGGCCCATATATTTCCTTGATGCACACATAGTTATTAATGCAGTATTAAACCCAAACTGTTCAAATCCATGGTAACAAGGGAACAGCGTGACGCTGAACTGAGGCGGTCACCCAGTGCCGTTTCAATGTTGGCCCACCGTCTGCTACGCTGGCCCAACATTAAACCAACCTTGGGCTCAGTGATAGGTAGGTTTAATCCAGATTTTCTATGATTTGGAAAAAGTGATGATAAGTCTGTTAATGAAAAATGTCACTGTGTTTCGTTGAAGCGATCCACATCTTCAAGTGATTGGAAATTATACAGATTTGTCAAATTGGAAGCCATGTATTTTCATATTTTACTCTTATGACACATATTTCTAACTAAAAATGGTTATTTTATATATTTTTGAAGTGATAATAAAAATGTTGGTATACACATTAAGATTTACGAGTAACACAATCATGTACGCCTATGTGCTGATAGATTAATTTATGTTGAACATGATTTACGTGGTACTTAGCAACTAAAGGGTTAACTTCGCTAGCATCTGAAGGGTTAACTTCGCTGGTCACCTAGCAACTAAAGGGATAACTTCGCTGGTCACCGCATCACGAGCGTCATAAAAAATGATTTTGACACCAGACCTGACAATATTGTTCTCCGCGCCACGTTGTCTGGGCCAATAATACAGGAAATATCTGACACTTGTAGGCCTATTGCACATCTTATTCTAATTCTAACAACAGCCTTATTCCAGTCTACACGAAACGATTCGAATTTAGAAAAAAAACTAATTTTGACAGTTAAAAAACAACTCGAATTAGGGTTTAAAACATAGAGAATATTAAGAGTGGGTCAAAATGTTAATTAGCTAACTTTTGAGTTTTAATGGTTGTCTGTCTGCCAACTGCTGGCATCGCGACCCTATCCCCCCCCCCCGCGTCTAAACTTCAGCTAAAAAATAAGTTATTATCATTCAATGATCAATGCTGGCCTAATGTCGTGCCAGCGGTGAAAATAGCTAAAAATAGACACCACGTCCTGCGACAATGGACTCTCAGACCTACTTTAATTGACACTTGACTCCCCAAGGCTGGTGTGAGTGACCCTCTACTCTCTGTGATGAATGGTGTTGATAGAGACTTATTGGTTCTGTTTCCATCGAACTGTATCTGTAAATGTGTTTAGGGGGCCACCATTCAATCTACGGGGGTGGGGGGGGGGCTAGAGTTTTTGTCAGGGAAAAAATATTTTTTTCAACCTGGTTCGACGACGCGCTAAAAAATACAAAAATTATTCCATGTTTATTCCTTATAGTATATTATTTATTTCATGCAGGGTTCTCCCGATATTATTTTTTTCAAACATACTCCAGCAACCACCGATCCCCCCCCCCCCATGGATATTGAATGGTAGCCCCCTTAATTGTATAATGTCAATGCTGTTCCATTCGCGCCAACATTTAATTTGTTAGAATATCTCTAGATATTAAAGTATGCTTATTCTCAATAAGGTAATGCAATCTCCAGAGGGCGGGGGTCCTATGGTAGTGGTTATAGCACCGCTGTCTTTCACGCTAGAGTTCGGGGTTCGGTTCCCGGTCTCGGCGGTTTAAAAGAAACAAAAATGTTTCTTCCCCATCCACTTGTGAAACTCAGTATCGTGGGGAGCCTCCGTGACCGAGAGGTAGCGTGCTCGGCTTCAGACCGCCAGGGCCCGAATTTCGAATCCTGTGTCCGGAGGATAGTGCCATCTCATTCATCTGACCATCCTCAGGAGGTTCTCCTGGCCCAGTTTAGCCTATATGTGCACAAAGGTGGCCTAAAGCCCGATTCATTTAATTTCATTTGCAATCTCCAGTGTGTCAAGCTGCGTGTTGTCTGTTGCTCCATTAAAGGTCAAGAAAACAAAAAACAAATAGTTACAATCGTGATGTTGACCCATCTACAACGCTGGCCCAACATTAAACCAGCATTGGTTCAATGTTTGTTTTTTTAGCTTATTCACATAAAGCTTTGCATGGCTAATATCAGCATCTGAGGATGAATTAAAATCACGAGGTTTATCATAATACCCAAATTTAGGCCTAATATCTGAAATGAAAACTCAAGGTCAATTCTGTGAAACGCAGTGACGTCGCCGAAAACTGTTTTGAATGGGAACAAAGTGAAAACAAAGTTATATAAGACCCTCTCCCCATACTTCGTTGTAGCTGGCTCGGTGACAACAATGGAGGTCAAGCTACTGAGTTTCACAGACTATTGGAATGGATTATCCCAGCTGAAATAAGTCAGCATAGACTTATGTTGTTATCTAAGCCTGAGTAGGCTTGATATTTGAAAGTATTTACTAGGTTTGATAAATGTGAAGCAGCAATGATTGGTCACCGTTATTGCATCGTCTGCGACGCTGGGCCAACATTAAAACAACATTGGGCCAATGTCTTGTACTTGATAGGATATGTCCTCAAAACAAAAAACATTATCTAGTGTAAGTACATTTTATTATGGGTACAGTTCCCAATAATTTGCATAGCTATATAATCTGCTGAACAAATCGGTATGCGGTGACAAGGGCCTGGTATTGGTAGCCTATTAGCTGCTTCGTTTAGATTGACCAAGTATGCCACCGCGTTCATAACGTTTGAACTCAATAAATAATAATAATCAAATAATACTCTTTATTGACCCATTGCGCGAAAGCCATATTAACAGAAAAATAACTTTGTGTGGCTGAAAATGACTTAAAATTACGCGATGACAGACCATCTGCCCCAACCTGGCCCAACCTCAAACCAGCATTGTCTCATCGTCTCGTGCTGCTGTGATGCGATCTTCGGATCAAGTATGGTATTCTACTCCTGACCAATAGTAGAGTGGTTCAGCCTGTCACCACTGGTCACATGACAGGATCAGCCAATCAAATACGTCATTCAGTTGTTTTTTATATTAGGTGTATACTACCATACTTGGGCCCAATCTTCTCATGAAGGTAGACTCATAGGGCCACCTCCCGTATTCACCTCGTGTTTACTACAATAACCATTTGGCGGTATGAATCAATTTTACTCATGAATTGCTCGTTTCTATTAAATTATATTTTGCATCCATTAGCGAGGGGAGTAATTTCCAACGTAATCTCATTTGCAAATGACGAAAAAGCTGTAGAAATCTGTCTATTTATGAAAGATAGACATAGGCCCTAATGCAAATTGAACTATTTATGAACTGTGTATCTCTGACAAACTGATTTGTTAGTTTCAGAAAAAAACATTTTATTTTGTTTTAATCTTGCTTTAAACCGTATATATATATATCTAGCACCACAAGGGTTAATATCACGACTCCAGTGGATCTCAAATAGGCGAAGACCTTCTGCCTCCACTGAGCAAACACGCACATAATACGCCTACAATAATACATACTGACAGGTGTCTAGCGCCACAAGGGTTGGGCCTATTATCACCAGTTATTAATATATAGAAGGCAGTCCACGGTGCAGTGGTTAAGCTGCTTGTCTGAAAGTCGGAGATCACGGCTCTGGCATTCACGTTTTGAATAGACTTTTGTTTCTTCCCCACTCACTCATAAAGGCTCAGTATTTTAGGGAGCATTCGTGACAATGAGATGGCATGCTCGGCCTCAGACCGCTAGGGCTCAAATTTCAACTTCATAGACACACTTGGCGGGCGGTATCCCCACAACGGTGTCACAATGTTGGACCAACTCCGCCGGCGTTGGGCCAACATTGTGACAGCGTTGACATTGCGCGTGATTCACAGACGTTATGACTTGACGGCTGTAGAGGAAGGTGTCATATCATTTATCTCACTATTCTCAGGAAGTTCTCTTGGCCTAATTTAGCCTAACTGACACCTCATTCATTCATGTGTTCATCCATTGATATAGACTGATAGCAATTCTTAACTTGTATCTGTTACATAGTAGGCGTGTTGTCATGATTCGCTATATAAACATTGTGGGCGCACAATTATGCAGTGGCCCGCATGCGCCACAGGGTCAACGTCCACATGAGCAAGACCTGTCGCAAAAGTAAATATTATGGTTCAGTGAAGTATAACGACCAGGGGAAATTCGCGGGGGGGGGGGGGGGTGGAGGTAAATTAGATGCCAAAATCAGTGCTTATTTACCTGGTTTACTGAGATGTCATGTAAAATATACACAAATATTTAATACGACCTACAATTTGGGAGAGACAATAATTAAACCAAGAGTCAAATCACAGGGGGGGGGGGGTCTAATTTCATAGTCATCGTACCACAGGTACAAAAGGTTAATATTAATTTGAGAGCCTTTGTTTGCCCTCCTAAATTTCTGTTTTTTTAATATTGTAGCCTTGTCACGCCGGAAGCCTTTTGATTGACAGCTGTACGTGGTCTGTGTGCACTGTCCTCATAGCATACACACAGCAGCGACCAGAAAAATACTCTGATAGAATGTTCTTTCACAGATACAGAACTTTATATTCACGTAAGTAACTGCCAGCACTGCAATATACTTTGTAAATCTCTTTTACTTAAATGGTATGTAAGCGTTTTTTACCTGGTAGGCAGGTGTTAAATCCAAAATGAACAGAAGGCGATTTTCCTGTAACACTATGGCCTAAGTGGATAATGAACCGTGGTGGATTTAAATTCGCTGATTTCTCCGTCATTTCTTAACCAATGCTCATGAAGCACTATTTTCTAGTGATGTGGCGAGTACCATTGTACTAAAACATCGCAAAGTGTTCAGGGTATCCTGGCGAGCACGACACTTAGACCCAATGTTGGCCCACCATCTGTGACGTTGGCCCAAGAATGTTCCAATATTTGGTCTAAGTGTGTTGTTTGCTGAGTAGTCATTCCATAGCTGGAGAATAGTGTCTGTACAATCTGACAATTGCTTGAGAATTAGTTGAGAATCAGAAAAATCATAGAAATTAATTTACACTGGTTACCTGGTTACATTGTTGAAGTGGATCTGGGTTGGCCTGGGATGTTCCCACGGTAGGCGCCACGCTGGGCACCCACCGTGGGCGTCATGGGCGCTATTGTCCACAATAGCACCCATCGCCCTTGGGCCACCGTCTGCGATAAACCAACAATAAACCGGCACTGGATTAATGTCCAGCGTTTCCTGGGTATGCCTAGATGCTACTTTTCACAAACGGTTAGGCTATCCAGCAAACACGACATCGACCCAATGTTGGACCAATGTTGTGTCAGCGTCGTAGACGGTGACCCAACATTGATTCAACAATGGGTCGATGTCTCGTGCTCGTTGGATACAGCGTGGCCCTTTGCAATTGCCGCTGCCTCCTGTATTCTGGTTCAAACCCTGCTTGGGGCTGATTTGTCAGAGAAATATAATGTTTCTATCCTTTCAACGTCGGGACATTGTTTTTAGTCTGTCCAACGGTGGAGGATTGTCCAAAATGAAAGTTAGATTTTCGTTGATTACTCAGTCAAGCGATATCCATGAAATGTTGTAAGCTTTATTTTCTAATCATTTGGCATCTATCCTAAAACTTAAAACATATTGAATATTGCAAAAGTAAGACCATTAATTTTGACATGACTGTAATTTGTAATTACTAATCATGACACCCCTTTATAGAGTCATTAACTTCAGTCTGGTTTATTCTCAGAATTGTGTTACATGTCAGATGTTCTAACTTTTGAAATACTCAATTTCCCGAAATTTTCGGGGCTGTTGCCAAAGGACTTAATAAGAATGGTTACAAAATTTCGTAAAAATCGCTTGGAAATTGACTGAGCAATACCCGACAATCTTCCTTTCATATTGAATCTGACTCCACCGTTGGACAGACTGTGGATGTATGTTTTTGGGCAAGGCACTTAACTGTTACATGCTTCACTTGACTTCACTTGGTATAAATGAGTATGGCCTACCTGGTGCGGGATTGGACCCGCGTTAGAGGGAGGATGGGGTCGGAGGTCAATCTTTTTTCGCTATATAGCAAAAATAAATGTTAAGCTTACTGTAATATAATAGTATTGTGAGGCTCGGTTATTTATAATAGTGTGTTTTATTGTAGAATCTACACTCAGAGACAACACAGCATGGTTGAGAAACAGCAAAACTCAACAAGAATTTACTGATAGCTCCATGATTTTGTTAAGGTGAGTAATATATATATATATATATATATATATATATATATATATATATATATATATATATATATAGATGATATGCAGTATATAACATAATACAATGTAGTATGTATATAATAATTTCCTACCACAGGAGTTCAAGCCGGCGTGTTGGGGATTTATACTTATATTGCATCAGGCTGACATCTACATTATCTTTACAACCAAATACGTCTTATTCAAAAAGATCTCATTTTGTGTGACCGAATATATGTGACAAATCAGAAAATAATGGCACTTATCTTCTGGGATATTTCTCCAACTAGGACATTAGTATGATACTAAGATGTATGAGAAACCTAACATTTAAGCACGCTTTTCCCCTGAGGAAACATGCAGTGATGAAAGACTCAACACTTTGCAATTTCGGTAGTTGCTGGAGCAAGCCCGATTTCTATATTTTTACTCAGCTTATGTTTAAATTATTACGAAGACTTCTACTAGGCCTGCTTGTTTATACCGACATCAAATTTATTCATATTGCTAAAAATTGTTTTTTTTTAACGAGACGCTTTTGTCCACATTTCATTTACTTTATTACAACAGAAGTGTCAATTGAGTCGCAGTTGCTGATCTCCAATTAAGGCAGCAATACTGTAAATTTAAACAATATAAGTAGTTTGCTAGTGTAGGGATTCAAATAAATAAAAAAATATTAAGCATGTCTAAGAGTGATTGGTTAGTTAAGCAACCAACTATGTAACACGATAATAAGAGTATTTTAAAATACCAACATGTTTGATTTCGACAGAGAGGGCAGTATTGGAATAATAATTGACTTGGGATTTGACCACGTATTGAACAATGAAGAGACAAGCTCTGCAGCTTGGGTTTTATCCGAAATACTCACGTCTGGAAACACAATAGGTTCAATTGACGGCACTGGTGGTGGTGGTCTGCTGCTAACTCCCTTTGACACCAGAGGTGATGCCTTGACTTTGGTGTCAGAAGGACAGGATGGAGAACAAATATTAAGTAAGTGTGATGATCGACTTTAGACGCCAGCTGGGAAATGGGATCCTGGTTCAGTGCCTGTGGTTCCTGGTTGTTAATAGACAGTCACCTAGCTAAAATCAGATCAACCAATGTGTCTTTGATGTTTCACTGACAGTGAAACAACACAAAACCGACTTGCAGATAACGTTTCCAGTTTGCTGTTTATTAATGCCCCTTTTCCTGTAAAAATAGTCAAGCATAGCAGTAGTAAAAAAATAAAATAATATATTTAGAAAGGCTTTCTGATGATTTAGCTGCCAACCATCAATATCTAACCGTCCACCATAGTCAACAGCGGCCCGAGGCATAAGCCGAAGGTTTCTGTTGACTAAAGCAGGCTTTTTCCATTTCATTGATTTAATTGTCAATGATTATTAGAGCTTATTAGTTATGAGCCTGCATTATGGGAAGGGAGTAAGTAGGTTGCAGGATAATACCTTCTGAACTGATGTGAAACAATAGTCAAACATATCGAAAGACATAACATGTTATAATAGAAAGACTTGTTTACCTTAAAATATCTATATCAAGTACAATCATTACGTTTATTCGCCCAATCTTTGTGACATAGTGTCTTGTAATAAGCTGATAATCTGCAAATATTTGTGAAATCATGATCTTAGAGAGTTGAAATTATTTTTAGTCTAACAGCTCCAACCATGGCCATGTCATTCACATGGCATTATAAATATGCAGAAGTAGATCTATACAAAATCTGCTCAGATTATTGTTTCTGTTTGATGCCGTATTGAAATGATTATAGTCATGTTAAAATATATTATCACCGCCTGTTAAACGTGTCAAGTTCTTATGATAGGCAATTTGGCTTTTTAGCAAAACAAATGAATGAAAAATACCTGTATGGCACGTTTCATCTACTGTTTTCAAACAAACAGAAGCAATATTGCAGCGTTTCAATACACATACAATCAGCGTTGCTTACTGTTATATGTTTAATAATTGTATCACTGACAATATACTTATTCTGTATATATTTACAGCTGATGTTGCTAATTTGTGCAGCGTCTATGAGGCACTTGATATCTGTAAAAATGATGCAATATGTGAGGTTAACGAGGAGAATTCACCTGAATGCAAGTGAGTCCAAGTGCAATGATACTAGTAATTTGTGATTATGCAAATTACATCACTCATATTAATTAAGTTGAAAAAGCAAACATAAAATCAGATAATCTGACTCTTCTAGAAAAAAAACCAGTTGAAGGACGTTGTTTTGAGACGCAATCAATCAAATAATTAATCGATCAATGCATGAAACAATGAATGAATGAATGAATGAATGAATGAATGAATGAATGAATCAATCAATCAATCAATCAATCAATCAATCAATCAATCAATCAATCAATCAATCAATCAATCAATCAATCAATCAATCAATTACTAATATTTGTAAAAATGATGCGATATGTGAGGTTTACGAGAATTCACCTGAATGCAAGTGAGTCCAAGTACAATGATATTAGTAATTATTGATTATGCAAATTACATCACTCATATTATTAGAGTTAAAACTGCTAACTGGTTAAATGACACATATGATCAGATAAGCTGAATCTTCTAGGGAAAGAACCAGTTGTATGACGTTGTATCGGGATGCAATCAATCAATCAAATAATTAAGCGATCTAGGAAATAAATAAATAAATTAATTAATTAATCAATCAGTCTGTTAATCAGTATGTCCTCACACGCTGTGCAGTGGTTTTCACTATGAATTATACATCGCTATCAACGCAGGATGGCGGATAATGATTTAAAACAATTCTAACAATCTTAGCTGATCGTGTGAGAAAATACAAATGTTGTTTATTTATCTTGCCACGTGAAAATACATCACCTTATTTTATTAAACGAGTGCTATATGTTTCCATATCGAGCTCAAATGAGCACCATTTGAATACGTTATTATTTTCCAGATGTGCTGAAGGTTATACTGGGAATGATTGCACAGAAGAAGAAGATGACTTCTGGTCCACAGAGTACATTGTGATTGCTGCAGCAGGAGGACTCGTATTGTTGATCCTTATAATAATCCTTGTAATATGCTGTGCCAGGCAGGCAGCCCAATCAGCAGCCCAACATCCGGGTGACAGAACACGGGACCCTGACATGTATGTACAATATGTAAACAGACATATATACCCATTTAATGCCTTCTGATATATACCCCTCCAATGCCTTCTGATATATCCCTGTAATACCTTCTGACATTTTCAGCCCTCTAATGCCATCTGATATTCTGATTCATTACTGTTATTCATTTCAGTGCACCAGAGCCTTGGTACTACCCGTATAATACCTTCTGGAAAACTGCCAGACCACCTGCCACCAGGCCTGTCAGACAACCTAGTTATGTCACCAGGTCTCTACCTAAAGTTGCCTATGACAATGCTGCATTTTATTCACGATAAACACTCAATAGATAATGCACCAGTGACTCATTTATGTTGATATATATAGCAGAGCACACATATATATATAATATATATTTAAAAACATGTTAAACTTCTAAGTACAAAGTTTTGTTATATAACTAAAACAGTTTCCAAAACAGTGCACAAACCTGTGCATTTTATAGAATATATACAAAAACACTTCACAAATGTTCAATTTGAAATCGGTTATAGGCCTAATTTAATTATTGCTTTATGCAGATCGTAAAATAGCTTAAATACAAGTGAAATATATGAGCAGAGTGAAGATAGCATATTACATAAATTATCCTAGAGATTTTCGAAAACAATTAATGTAACTGACGAACGAAAACATATTGTATCAAATTATGATGTTTTTCACAGTAATACATCAAATAATAAATTTGAATTGTTTTTTTGTAATGTCATTGTATGGTAATTACACTTACCAATAATTGAGAACTGAAATGACTTCTCAATTCCTATCCACAAATAACTCAATTTTAGAAGCTTAACAAACAACTAGTTTACAAAATTATTTTGCACATTGCGAACCCCTCCCCTTTCTTTTAGCTAAAATAAAAAAATAAATATGTTTTCCCTTGGTCTTTTTATGGTATGGTCATCGGCCGTGACGTTAAGAAGACGTGTCTTTTTCCGCCTGGAGTAATGACCATTACCGTGATTATCAACATCCCTGGTAACGGTAGCAGAGGGGTTCAACTCAGCTCTTGGATTTAAAAATAAGCCATGACTCTTATAATTGATCAATATTAGAAGACCTAGTTTGTGTAGTAGTGGTATAGTAGGGGGTCTCATCTCATCTCTAGCAAAGACGGGTCCATCTGTTCGCCTTTTACTCCGCCTTTCTTTTTGTACGATGTAATTTTCACCCTTACACCGCTGAATCTGTTTCTTAGCAAAATAAATCACTGATATTGAAAAAGAAATTTGTGTTTTGACATCAAAATTTACAAATGTTTTGTTTTAAATTAATCAAATATTAGTAATTTTTACCCACTTGAAGTTGTAGGTCGCGGTAGCGAGACACAACTTCAAGTGGGTGAAGATGTATTTTTAAATGTAGCGCTCCAATGATTAATCTAGTTAGTATGTCACTGGTGATAAGGGGTTTGTCAAGTTAAAAAAAATTAAAAATCTGAGAAAAACTCGGATTGGCCAGACTACAACCATACACCCCCCCCCCTATTCATTTTTAAAATATTTTCAATATTTTTGGGGGAAACATGTACAGCCAAAAAAACACACTTCCGAGTTTTTCTCAATTTTTTTGATTTTTTGTAACTTGACAAAACCTCTAAATGGTGGATTTATTATCGTTACCAATCTGTGGCCAATAGTTGCTCCCTCGTACAGTCCACTACAATGCATTGTACATTTTACACATTTTATAATACCGCGACATATGATCTAGCTTCACATTGGTTTTCAAATATATGTTTTCGCTTGCCAAGTGTTATCTGTATTATACACGCTTTGTTAGTTGTAATCTATTAGTAGGCATAATTCTGACACGGTTTCAGTCTTGTTCTTGGTTTACGTTCGCCACATGTGACCTGCATTATATTAATATTATATTGATAATTAGTCTTGCTTCGCACCTGTATATTACATGTAATCGAGTGCTCCAGCTTTCTTGTGTGTTACATAGGAGCATCATTAAATTAAATAGCTTAAAGGCTACACCTAGGCAACTAAACCGCTCATTTATCGTTCTCCCACAGTTGTTATCGACCACGATAACTGTACTGATAACTTCCTGTATCGACCAAAACTTGTCAACAATTCATTCTGCGGTTGCGAATTATTTACGTTTACTGACGCATTGTAGGCTAAATATTATAGTTATCAGTTAAACATGTGGGTGGTCGTACGATAAAATGCATATGGCACTGCTTTTTGGTCGATAAAGGCTCAGATCGGTACGCATCGCCAGATACAGGCCGAGCCGAAGGCGAGTGCCTGTATCGGCGACATATGCATATCTTAAAACCCATTTTTATACATTTTTCATTTTATATATAAATGATCGTTATGCAAACCCAGGGATTCATAATTAATAACATGCCTTCAGTGCACCAATCGCACAGTTTAAAAGAGACTAATTGTTTTAAAATCTTAATGCGGTGTGAAACAGACATCATGACATGTAGCAACGTTTAAGCTTTGTGTTTTGGTTTTATAATGTGAGAAATATGTCATCTATGTCAGTTACATATATACATGTCAATATTAAGATGGACATTGGTCTTGTATATGGAGTGCTCCCAACTAATAATGCCGTTCTAGTTTGCAGTGCTGAATAATGTGTGCCATAAAAAACATTTCAGTCATTCAAAAATAACACAACGTATATGTCCACGTGCAGACTGCAGAATAAAGACACACTTACCACTTTACAATTACGATTAGTGACCGTTCTGCTACATATACCTCACGGATCAAGAAAGGGTAATCCCAAGACTCAATCAAAATGTTCCTTGAAGCTGTGTCTCGCTACCTCGATCCACAGCTTTAAGTGACTGACAATTTATGTGATTTACGTAATTAAGGTCGTGACTTTTGTCAGTGCTTCAAGATTTAAGACTTGTCTTACTATTGACAAATGGTTATAAAGGAATTAATAAAAAAAATTAAAAACACAGATTGTTCCGACATTGGAATGAATATTGTCATCCGTCCTGAAATTTTGTGGTTTGAAATAAATTCAAAATGCTGAATATTTTAGTTGTGGTTTATTTAACTTCACGGGATAGGACTTCATGACTGCATGCCACAAATTTGTCCGTAACCGCTTTATCCAGATGCATGTATCTGAAAACCATAGTTTGTAACAAAATATTTAAAAAATGTAAATGCTTTATTTCACGAAGGACTATATATAATACACCACCCCCATCATATGATTTGAGCATAGCTTGACAAGCCTCTGACTCTTCATTATGCTGTCATGATGATTAATTAATTAATTAATTAATTAATTAATTAATTAATTAATTAATTAATTAATTAATTTAGTCCGAGCTAGAGATGGCCTAACCTTGTTTTGTGACATATACAATGTTTTTTTGATGTTTCTTATAGATTTTTTTGTGCTGAATTCAAATCCGATGAGTGCCAGCTTGAAAAGTTTGAGCAATTCTGTAGATTCAAGGTCAAAGGTCAATCTTAACATCAAATATGATTTTTCAAGAAATAAAGCTAGGAACAAGTGTAATACCCCATTTCCATGTCATTTTGACTGGGCAATCCATTTCGGAAATTATTTTGATTATTCAAGGTCATCTTCAAGGTCAAAAGGTCAATTTCAAGGTTAAGTAAGAGAAAATATAAGTTTTAACAAAAAAAGCTAGAAAAATGTGTAATACCTCTTTTCCATGGGATTTTGACTGGGGAATCCGTTTAAAGTATTATTTTGTTGCTTCAAGGTCATGTGCAAGGTAATTTCAACCCAACGTCATATAAAAGTCAATCCCAAGGTCAAAAATGTGAGAATATGATTTTTAACAAATACAAATAGCAAAAGAAGTGTAGTACGTCGTCTTGGTGTCATTTCAACTGAATAATACATTTCTGTTACTATTTTGATGATAAAAGGTAATTTTCAAGGTTATTGCGTCAATGTCAAGGTCAGTTAAGCGTAAATATTATTTCTAACAAATAAAGCTAGAAACAAGTGTAATACCTCTTTCTCGTGTGATTTTGCCTGAAAAATCATTTTCTGAAAATATTTGGTGATTTTAGATCATACTCCAGGTCAAAAGGTCAATTTCAAAGTCAAATATGATTTTAACATATATGCTACAAATTGGAGCACGTATAAGACATTGCTTTGGTGTGCTTTTGAATGGATAATCTAATTCTGGTAGGGTTTTAATGATTAAACATCATCAAAGGTAATGATCAGGCAATGCGAAGTCATTAAAGGGTGGTGGAGAGAAGCTAAAGAGCGATAAGAAAGTGATACAGGTCAATGGAGATGCGCTAAAAGGCAACAGGGAGGCGTTAAAGGACAATGGTAGGAGTTAAAGGCTGGCGACTAGATGCTAAAAGGCAGCCCAGGTAAAGGGCGACGGGAATGGGTTAAATGACAATGAGGAGCCGTTTAAGGGCAATGAAGAGGCGTTAAAGGGAAATGAGGAGGCATTAAAGGGCAATGATGAGGCAATAAAGGGCAACGAGGAGGTGCTAAGGGGTGAAGAAGAGGCGTTAGTGTGTGACGGGATTCGATAAAAGGTGGCGGGGGACATTCAAGGACTATGGAACAGCGTTAGAAGGTGACGAAGAAGCGCTAAATAACATTAACGGGCAATGGTGGGGTTTTAAAGAAGATGGATAGGTGTTTAAGGGCGAGGAGAAGGCGTTTAAAACGACAGAGAGTCACTAAAGGGTGATGAAGAAACGGTAAATGGCGACGGAGAAATGTCAAAGGCTCGTAAAAGGCGTTGAAAGGTGAAGAAAAAGAGTTAAAAGTCGATGGAGATGCATTAAAGGGTGATAGAGAAACGTTAAATGAATGAATGAATGAAATCTTATATAACGCATGTATCCAGTCGGAGGCTGTTCAGAGCGCTGAACATCGAGAGTAACTTAGCAGGGCCTGTTATCATTTAAATTCCAACTCAGTCTCCAGGGAGATATACAGCTGACCTGCCATTGAGGTGCATCAAGCTATTTTTCATCTGATTTATGTAGTTCTCTGAGCACCACGACATGACATCGCTGCACGCATTTTCTAGTGTCTAGAGCACCTTGTAGAACGAGGCGGTCACCCATCCAATTATGGACTAGGCCTGGCGTTGCTTAACTTCAGCGATCGAGTCGACACTGATGAGCTAACTCCGTATTCTGTATAAATGACAATGACAATGGGGAATGCGGTAAATGTGATGAGGAGGCACTAAAAGGCGATCATGAAGCGTTAAATGGTGATGGCAAAGCATTGGGGTCGATGTGGAGGAGTTAACGGGTGATGTATGGTATGCATTTAAAGGTGAGGAGAAGGCGTCAAGGGAAACGGAGAGGCGTAAATGACGATGTAGAGGCGTTTAAGGGCGACGGAAAAGCTTTAAGTGGCGACGGAGAAGCAATAAAGGATGACAGAAGCATTGAAGGGCAATGGAGAGGCACGGCATATGCGTTAAATTGCGATGGTAAAACGTTAAAATTTAATGGGGAGGCGTTAAATATTGATGGAGAGGTGTTAAACCTTTGGACCTTCACTATGCATCAGTGCATCATTTTGCATCTCTAAAGAATCACTGTATTTCCTACATGTAAGGGTTTTAGAACGAACATTTTAATGGAACTCTTTTAATAACAACGATATACTTTTTGTATTTGTCACCCACTTCAAGTCATCTTCATCCACTTTAAGCCGAGAAGTGTGACAGCAATTTGCTGTTTGTAGTGGATAAAGATGACAATGATAAATTCAGGCTTGAGAGGGTTAAGCCTGTGGGAACCAGTCCCGAATATGTTCGGAATTTTGGATTGATTACATTAGATAACCATGACGTTATCAATTAATCTGGCCTAAGCAAGAGTGCAGCAGCAATTTATTGGGGTAGTCAATGGGTAACATGGCGACGGAGAGGTGTTAAAGGGTAATGGAGATGTGTTCAGAGCAAAGAAGGGTCGTCAAAGGGCGACGGAAAGGCATTTAATTACAGCGAAGACGTGCTAAACTAAAAGTGCTTTCAGGGCGAAGAAGAAGCATTTAAGGGCAATGAAAAGCCCTCCAATTGCATTGAAGACGCATAAGGCTAAAAGCCCTACGAAAATGCATAAAGGATGACGACAAAAATTGTTAAAGTGCGACGGGAGTGTGCTTCCATCACTCTTCAATGCTTCTCCATCGCCCTTTAACGCATTTCCATTGTCATTTAATTCTTTCTGGTAGCCTTTTAACTCTCCATAGCCCCTTAATCTCCCTCTGCCACCTTATAATACACCAAGTCTCACTTTAACGCCTCTCTGTCGCCCTTTAACGCCTCCTCATTGCCCTTTAATATAACGTTAGTGCTTTCTCATCATCCTACAACACCTCCTCATTACCCTTTAACGCCTCCTCATCGGCAAAAGTCTCCGTAGCATGAGCATGTTTAATTATTTAAACCCAACAGAATTAGATTATCCAATCAAAATCACATCTAAGCTAGGTATTATACGTTTTCCAAAGTTTAGCATATATGCCAAAAATCATATTTGACCTTGAAATTGACCTTTTGAACTTGAGGGTGAACTTAAATGACCAAGATAATAGAAGAAATGGATTTTTCAGTCAAAATCACACGAAAATAGGTATTACACATGTTCCTAGCTTTATCAGTTAAAAATCATATTTTCCTTCACTTGACCCTGAAATTTACCTTTTGACCTTGAAGAGGACCTTTAATCTTCAAAATAGTACAGGAAATAGTTTATTTAATCAAAATGACACGAAAAAAGAGGTCAACTTCACACTAAAAAACACATTACACTTCTATCTATTTTTCGTTCTCAAAACTAATGTTTTTTACATTTTGACCTTGGAATTGTCCTTACGACCTTGAAGCTGACCTTGAATCTCCAAAATAATACTATAAATGGATTTTCCAGTCAAAATCCCATGAAAAAAAGTATTACACATTTTCCTAACGTTACTTGTTAAACATGATATTTTTGCTTACTTGAGTTTGGAATTGACCATTTGCCCTTGAAGATGACCTTAAAAAATTAAAATAATTTCAAAAATGGATTGCCCTGTCAAAATTACATGAAAATGAGGTAATACATTCGTTCCTAGCTTCATTTGTTGAAAAATCATATTTGACCATGAAATTGACCTTTGACCTTGAATACACAAACTACACTGCCCACATTAGAAACTGCTACTTCGCATGCTAAAATGTGCAGATGGTTGACGTCATATGTCCCCCGCTCTCAATTTCAAGTATTGTAGTAAGCTTGTGATTGGCCGGCTGTCTTGCTAAAAGTACCCTGATCGGCTGGCTTTCAATAGATGCTCTGTAACATCCAATTTGTGCGGCATAAATGGGCTATATATGCAAATCGTCTGTAGGGGAGTATTCCCACGACTATCCTGCAGTGTGATACTCACTCCCAGACTTAGTAAAAACTGTACCAGGTCAGCGTTGTTAAACATAACAGCAATATGGAGGGGTGTGTACCCATTACTGTCAATGGTCACTGCGTCCAAATGACATCCTGCCGTGTTCAGAAGATTAATCAGCTTCCGGAGGCACAATGAATCATTCTGTGGGATTAACACAGCATCGTGTATGGGTAAAATTCCCGAATTGTCCCGTTTATTTATCAGGTGAGGATCATCCTGGAGGAGTTTCTTTTCCTAGACGACATTCACCACAAGCTCGCTGTAATGGTAAATCAGACTTGAAAACTACATACCTTGGTCCCTGATTCGTCGTCCCTGTGAAATATCATAAATGTATGGTCCCTGTGAAATATCATAGATCTATGGTCCCTGTGAAATATCATAAATCTATGGTCCCTGTGAAATATCATAAATCTATGGTCCCTGTGAAATATCATAGATCTATGGTCCCTGTGAAATATCATAAATCTATGGTCCCTGTGAAATATCATAAATCTATGGTCCCTGTGAAATATCATAAATCTATGGTCCCTGTGAAATATCATAGATCTATGGTCCCTGTGAAATATCAGTAAATCTAGGGTCCCTGTAATATATTATATATCATAAATCTATGGAAATATCAAAAACAAAAACAGACGTTTCCATGTCATCAACAGTCAGGCATTTCTATATAATCCTCACACAGAAACAGTAATCCCTGGAAATGTATTGCCTTGCTTCAATACCCAGAGACATACCGGTAGTCAATGTTCTTCCATTTATAACTATCACCAAGAATAGACTGCTTGCACGAGCTTGCGCAGTGTACAATGGTCTGATCAAAATAGTTCCGAGTTGCTCACCGTGTGGCGTGTTGTTTTTGAAAAAGGTGTAATACACCTTTTTCAATAACAACACTCCACATGAGACTTCTTACCAGCTGCCCACGACTGTTATATAGTGTCTGTCCTTGAGCTATCAAGTTGTGTACTGTACATCATCTCTACCAATCGCACGTATACCATCTAGGTCAGTGGTACCTTACCCAGCAGGCACGAGAGGTTGAACCAATGTTGGTTGAATGTTGGGCCAGACGGTGGGACAACATTAAGCCAACATTGGTTCAACGTCTGGTGCATGATGGGTAGGCACTGAGTGATAAGGCCACTATGTATTGTTCCTCTGTTTTAGATGAGCGCACGCATTAGATTCAGGCCACGCATTACTCCAAAAAACTATGTGTTTTTTTCTTCCCAGCGTGCGCATTAGATTGTTGCCGATTTCCGAAAAAAAACAGTTAGTTTCAGGAAAAAAGAAAACATGTGAAAAAAACAGTTCATTTTTTGCTTATTTTTTGTCGCTTTTATTAGGTATTAGGCCTAACTATTTAAAAAAATTGGTAATTTTTTTATTTCGTCGCCCTTATTAACTTTTCCAGAAATTTGTGAAATGTTTTTTTTCGCCCTAATTAATTTCTCCAGAAATAGGTTCAATGTTTTTTTCCTAATTTTTTTTTCTGCCCTCCCTCATTTTATTTCGGATTTCGTTATCATCTAAAACAGAGAAATAAAACATAGTGGCCTTAAGCAGTGTTAAGGTCTGATCATGAAGCAGAACACTGCAGTACCTGACGACCTGGCTGGATCCTAGACAGCCAACAATAGACGTTGCTACAATGCTGGCTTTAGGTTGGTCCAGCATCGTAGACAGTAGAACAACATCAATTCAACATTGTTTTGTCGTATTGTGCTCCGCTTGGATAAACGAGATTGGCTAACGCGCGCTGGTTTAATGTTGGGTTAATTTTGGTTTATTGCTAGTACAGCGTTTTGGACGTCGTCTCAACATTAATCTTTTCAGTGCGGGGAACGTTTTTACACGTCAGAATCTGACGTCTGTAGACGTCAGATTCTGACGTTTAAAGTCGATCCCCGCACTGAAAGAGTAAAACATTTATTTATAATGACAGTAGATACATAGCATAGGTATTCAAATGAACAGGAAAGAATTAACTGAGACAATTATGACGATTTCAAATTGAAAAAAAAACTTTAGCCTCCATGGTTTAAACAGAATTATTTCAGCGTTGTAGGAGTAAAAGGGACATACCCAGGTCTAATATCATCAAAAATCAGTGATTTTATTTTGGCCTCTTAATATGGCCATATGATGGAAACATGTCCATAGACCAAAAGTGTTTATTTTTTTGTGCTGCACATTCACCAGTTAGGCCAGATATAGAGACGAAATTCCTGATTTCTAATTATTGACAACCATGTCAAAAATATGAAAATCGGGAATTTCGTCTCTTTATCTAGCCTAACTGGTAAGTGCGCAGCAGAAAAACAATATGGTCAAATTAAGAAGCCAAAATAAAATCACCGATTTTTTGATGAGTTTAGACCTGGGCATGTCCCTTTAAATGGACACTAGGGTAATGCCTGGCGTTTACTAGGTATCATAATGCCCTGCCTCCCAGCAAACACAAGACGTTCAACGTATGAATGATATGGACATGATACGGGCAGGATACAGGCATGATACGGGCAGGATATGGACATAATACGGGCAGGATACGGGCAAGATACGGGCAGGATATGGCAGTATACGGTCATGATACGTGCAGAAAACGGGCTTGATATGGGCAGGATACAGTCAGAATACGGGCAAGTTACAGGCAGAAAACGGGCAGGATATGGGCAAGATACGGGCAGGATATGGGCAAGATACGGGCATAATATGGGCAGAAAACGGACATGATACGGGCAGAATATGGGCATGATACGGGCAGGATATGGGCAAGATACGGGGAGGATATGGGCAAGATATGCGCATAATACGGGCAGGATATGGCCAGGATATGGGCATAATACGGGCAGAAAACAGGCATGATACGGGCAGAAAACGGGCAGTATACGGGCAAGATACGGCCAGTATACGGGCAGGATATGGTCATGATACGGGTGGGATACGTGCACGATACAGGCAGGATACGGGCATGATATTGGCATGTTACGGGCATGATACGGGCAGGATACGGGCAGAAAACGGGCAAGATACAGGCAGGATATGGGCAGGATATGGGCACGATACGGGCAAGATATGTGCATGATACGGGCAGGGCATAGATCGACTTTGGACGTCATAATCTGACGTCTCCAGATGTCAGATTGTGACGCTAAAGTCGATCCCCGCGTTGTAAAGGTCAAAGATTTATAATGGCTACGCTGTCACAAACTGTCCCGCCGGTAGCAATGGAGCTTAAAGGTGATATATCACCCCTTATATAGTATGAATAAATTTGTGACAAATAAATCAAAGTTGCCACAAGATGGGGCACAAGTGTTTCCTTATATGGGGTGATTGCCTATCATGTGACCCTCTGAGAAAGTCACATGATAGCCAATCACATCCATATATGGGGTGATTGGCTATCATGTGACCCTCTGAGAGGGTCACATGATAGCCGATCACCCCATATAAGGACATAATTATTCATACCATATAAGGGGTGATAGATCACCTTTAAAGAGTTTTAACTGCTACTCCGTCACATCCAGTCATGTTGGTAAGGCGGCAGAGCCAATATAATATGAAGAATGTGGTGAATTATTCTCAGAGCTGGGGCTGTTTCCATTAAAATAGAAATTTGCTGCACCCCCTGTAACGCAATTTATTTAGAGTTTTTATCTGGACCATAAAAATTATGCATTTCAGCTTTATTCTTTAAACCATCAACCAAAAAGTAAGGTGCTCCCATCTTCTTCTTTGAATATCTTTGATATTATGTAGGCCTACAGTATTATAAGTGCATAGAATACATTAGAATACATGTATTGTCCCTATACTGCTTTCACCCTTAACCATGTTAACGCCCTAAGATAAACCAATCTTGACTCACTTGAAGCTGTGTCTCGCTACAGCGACCCACAGCTTCACGGGGATGAAAAGTAATATTGATTTCATAACTTGATGTTTAAGCACACACTAAATTCCAATTACAGTAATAGTTTTGCCTAATGAAAAATGTTTCAAGACGTGCTTAGCGATTGAATGGTTATTGTAGAATCAGTATGGTATTAACATCTTCCTCTGCAAGGCTGGCTACTCCTGAGGTCGTAGACCGACCTTGCTGTAACAGTGTTGAATCCGCCTATTGGAGTGGGGACTTTCTAACAATATTTTTTCTATTTGACCCAAATTTGACCTCTGGCATGAGTGTTGTTTTAATGTGGGGCCACTGTCTTCGACACCGGTCCCACATTAAACAACACATGTCTGCTGGCCGAGTAGCTCACCGGAAACGTCTCAGACTCAGACCACCACATCCCACCAGACACCTGCGTGAGGGTTGAATTAATGGTGAGCCAACGTCGCAGACAGCGGGCCAACATTAAAAAGACATTTTTTGAAAAAAGTAATGAATATTCAATATCTAAATCTTCCTCCCTACCCCAATAGGTGGATGGTATGGCTAATTCAGCAAGGCTTGGCCTGACGGCCTCGCTGTGTCAAGACTTGCTCCCCTGACGGCCTCGATGTGTCAAGACTTGCTGCCAGGAAGATGGGTGCCCCCATTTTTTTTAAAACACGTTCATCACCATAACCTTGAAAGCATTGATATCGAGCACCTAGATAAACTATCAAATATTACTCACACGTGAAATTGATTTACTTCTTTCTAGAATATTAATAAAACCCATAGTAATCATGCAAAATCGATATGTATAACAAATGTGAAAATAAATCACTTTTAACGCCTTTTTACCAAACAAATATAGATAAATTCTAAATTATTTTCCACAAGGATTTATTGTGCTCTTAGCCGTGGAGGGTACGCTATAATGTTGATATAATCAAATAATCTACGAGCTCTTGGCGCGAGTCAATTATTTTCAGCGATCAATAAATACGAGATGTAGTCACCAGCCTTAGCACTATTGCATTACATTTAGCATAGGCCTATAGCATGCTATTGTGTAAGATGGTATATCGTGGTGACTTTCTACCATATTGTTTTTCTTGATTGTACCCATGCAAATAAATAGCTATGGATTATTTAGACAATAGGTCACCGATCATGATTCAGTATCATCGTGTGCAAGGCTTACTGCTTTACAATAAAAAGTTGGAGAAACACTCAATCTGCGGAACCAATGGTCATTGCATAGGCAAAATATAACCTCAATTATTATTTCTTGAAAGAGTGAATGTTAGTGAATAATATTGTTTTACGTTGCTTTCTGTATATTGTCGCTATATCGCGACAGACGATAAGAAGCATGCAGTAGGGTCTATGTCATACCCTTGATGATTTTAACTCTTACAGTGCGGGGATAGACTTAAGACGTCAGAATCTGAAGTCTGTAGACGTCAGATTCTTACGACTAAAGTCTATCCCCGCACTGTAAGAGTTAAAATATTTCTATTGGCCATAGACCCATAACATAGGTATTCAAATGAATCAGAAAGAGCTAATGAAGACATTTATGATGATTTCAAAAAAAAAAAAAAATTGGTTGCGATGTTTTTCACATTTAATTCAGCGCTTTAAGGGTAAGGGTTTTATATAATGGATTGTACCAGAGACAGCAGTCAATGGCTTTAAGCAATTGCTAAACACTGTACTTGGTAAGCAGTAACGAAATTGAAGGAAGCTAGAATAAGAAACCTGGTTTCCTGAAAGAAACTAATATCTCCCGTGTATTTTAATTGTGTTAAACGATTGTTTAATCAAGTTCTGTCAAGGAGAAAGTACAAAATTCGATAGATTTGAGATATGAATGTACGGGGCCCGTGGCGCCGAGGATATTCGGACTATCGCATATTCGGATATATTGGATATATCGGATATTCGGACTATCGCAATTGAGTTTTTTCTTCGACTTAAAATACACAACTTAGGTACATGTGCTCCAATATTTCATATAAAAAATATCGTTTTTATAGTCAGCAAGTTTAACTATGAGACACTAGCCATGCAGTGTCATGCTGAAATATTTATATTGTGCGCGACCCAGCCAATGTAAAAATAACAGTAGATTCGTAGATTCGAATCTACTGTTTTAACAATAGACTGACGTCACCGGTGTATTTTAATTTATAACACCAATTAGCATTCGAAACATAGCCCAGCAAGCAGAGACATTCACCCAATGTGGGTTGAATGTTGGGATGGAGTCACAGGCGGTGGCTCAACAGTAACCACGATTTGGTCAGCGTCTGCCTCTGCTGAGGTTTCATAAACACTTTTTGATACTTTAGTAGCAATTTTCGGTATAACAGCCATAGACAATGTTTATAATTTCTAGAGCCGCCTGTGAAGGAGCGATACTATACCGTGTAGAGAGGTATAACAGAATATACTGTAGGTATACAGGCTATGATAATGCAATAAGAGGTATGTTAAATCCTTGTCAGAGAGATATACCAGAATATACTGTAGGTATACAGGCTATATTCATACTAACTCTCCATCTCCATCCAAACACACAGTCCTCTTTTATACTGAGCGGTTTGCGTTCGGCGGGAACCGTCAGCAGCCAATCCTTATTCTTCTCTCCAAAATGCATCCGGTATTTGGGAAGAATCCAGAGATTCTAGAACCATCCATACATAATAACTCATCGGCTAAAATTCACATTTTAATCTTAGAATGTTAACACAAACACAGATTACCAACATCATAGCAAAATATAAAATAAAAATGTCTTTGTAGAAGACAGGGTATCCCGATGCGTCATGAGGAGTCCGATGCAATACGCTGTCCTCACGGGGTCACATAGATACAGTCAATCATCTCATGTCTAGGGTCAATTAACAAAACGACAGATGCTGCCAAATCAGATAACTTATCATGTAAAGGGGCGGCAAAAGATTATAAAATCATCAAAAAATCAGTATTTTTATTTTGGCTTCTTAATATGAGCAATTGATTGAAGCTAAAATCATCAAAAAATCAGTATTTTTATTTTGGCTTCTTAATATGAGCAATTGATTGAAGCTAAAATCATCAAAAAATCAGTATTTTTATTTTGGCTTCTTAATATGAGCATATGATGTGCCCTATTTATCAGTTATTACTGTATTTCTTATTTTGGACATGCATGTCCGTGATGAGAAATACGGGTATTTCGACCATATTTCTCGCCTAACCAGTAAATGCGCAACACAATTTTTTTTAACTTACGCTGGTCTATGGACATGTTCATGAAAGCGAAAATAAAAATATTTATTTTTTTATGATCAAAGCCTGATTGTGTCGCCTAAAGTTAAAAAAATTCAATAAGACATCGGATGTGACATACGTGGGTTCATGCTGGTTTCGAATGTAATTCTAAAATTCGAAAATTATTAAGAATATATAAACCTATATATTATTTATATTTATATATTCTTGAAATTATGTGTATCGTTGTATTTGCGCACCAAATATCGTCGATCTACGAGATTTTCCAATAAATCCTTTCTCAACAAAAGCCTGATTTTCTTAAACTTCGTTTATCGCCCCTGAGCACTCATCTTCGATAGGCCTATGTTGAGCCTACGCTGTTTTAATGTTGGGCCATATTCTACGACGTTGGCCCAACAATAAGCCAACATTGGTTCAACATCTCCTGAGTTGCTGTCTCATGGCTACTCAGCATCCAGACCGTAGTGTTCTGATGCTAGCGACATTTGGCGACTGAATAAAATACCGACGCGGACCGTGTGTGTGGCGCTGGGCCCTGCGTGAAATTAACGTCGATACACTGGTTTCAATCTTAACTCTACGAGGCGGCCATTAACGTGATCGCCTAGTCTCATTGAGAAGGGAGAAACAAAGATATTTCTCTGAGAACCCCACACAGGATAAGCATGGTTCAAAACCTGGACGCATGCATGACAGGCGAGGCAGTAAAAATGTTGGCTCGCTTTAGTCGGCATCATTAAATGACGCCTAAATTTGTAAAATTGGTTGCCCCCTAAACACTATAATAACCACTGATAACAACCAGGCGTTAATTTTAAAAAATGGGCCTTGCCGCGCTGATTCCACGAGAACCTCTAAATTACCCAGCGTGAAATTGAAATGTCTGTAAGGGGGCCACCATTCAATCTCCAGAGGGACGGGGGGGGGGGTTGGAGCTGGAGTATTTTTAAAATAAATAATGTCGGGGGAACTCCTGTTCTATATAGACATGTAATAAATTTTAAAAATCCGCGCGCCGCCAAGCCAGGTTGGAGTTATTTGTCCTGGACAAAAACTACAAAGCCCCCCCGCCCCCACATGGAGATCGAGGGGGGGGGGCTGGGGTTTTTTAAATTTATTTCAACCGGGCACGGCGGCGAGCTGAAAATTTCATATCCTATAACATGTTTATATAGAACAGTTCTTGAAGTAAATTATTTATTTAAAAAAAAATACAGTCCCCCCCCCTGGAAATTGAATGGTGGCCCCCTAATGAATGGAGCCTGTATACGGTAGGCAGATCCAGAATAGTATACACGCGGCAAAACATTAAACCTATGTGATTTTAATGTTGTCCCAGCGTCAAAGACGCTTGGCCAACATTAAAACACATTGGTTCAACTTCAGGGTCTTAATCTGTTTCTTGGCTGCACGTGGCTCTGATAGGAAACGCAGCGGTTCGTCCAGCGTTGTTTGAATGTTTGACCAGCGTCGCAGACGGCGCACCAGTCTTAAATTAAAAAAAATCGGTGATTTTATCCTGGCTTCTTAATATGGTCATATGATGTAAACATGTCCATAGACTAGAACTGCAAAAGTGTTTTAATTTTTCTGCTGCGCATTCACCAGTTATACTAGATATAGAGACGAAATTCCCGTTTTTCTAATTTTTGACATGGTTGTCAGTAATTAGAAATGAGGAATGTCGTCTCTATATCTAGCCTGACTGGTGGATGCGCAGCACAAAAGTTAAAAGACTTTTGCAGTTCTAGTCTATGTTTACATCATATGAGAATATTAGGAAGCAAAAATAAAATCACCGATTGTTTGATGATTCTAGCCTGGGCCAGTCCCTTTAGGCCATCCCAGCAAACATGAGTCTTTGACCCAATTCTGGGCTGATGTTGGGCCGGCGTTGCAGACGTTGGCCTAACATCGAGCCGTGGGTCTCCTGGGTAGAGGGATCCACCCCACCAAGAACCTTTATAACTTGAACTTTCTCTTATTTCCACTAGAAAGCTAAAAGTGATCTTAACTTTAAGATTCATACTACCAAAAATTAGGAGTTTCAGCAGGAAATTTGAGAGCATGAAAATTAAACAGATTCTTAAGATTATCCTTATATCTTATTTCCATTATAAAAGTTAGTATCACCTTATTTTTTATAATGGAACTGAGAGAAAATTAGGAGTAATAATCTCAATCATCACACTGAAAGCATTAAATTATATAATTTAATTTGTCATCACTTGAAGTTGTATCCCGCTGCAGCGACACACAACATTTGTTAAGACAAAATATTTGCAAATCTGGATGTTTAAACACCAATTTAGTTCTCAGTATCAGTGATTTAGATCGGCTATTAAACGGATGGTGAAAGGGTTCAGGTTGTCGAGTGCGTTGGACACTCGATTCATCTTGACCCCCCCTCCCCCATCAGTATGTCCATCAGCATGCTGTTGTTACCACAGACTACCATGGTCGTTACCATGGTTACAACAGAGGGTGTCAGCCCTACACCTGCTGATGGCATGATGTATGTCCATGGAGATTGTAGAATGCCTTGGTCCCACAAGTACTGTACATGCTGCATCGCAGCAAACACGAGACGTTGATCCAAACTGTATTTGATGTTGGGCCACCGTTTCTGACGCTGATGGTATTATATGTGCATAGAGATCGTAAATCTATCACATAAAGGCGATTACCAAATGCCTTCCCAACAAAGACGAGACGTCGTCAAAAGTTGGGCTCGTGATATAAGCAGGGTCAGGGAATGTTTTAGGCTGGGAGCCAGATCTAGCCCGCGTACTCACGAAAGCTAAGACATTTTCACTGCGATTTTTATTTAGCTTGACCATTGGGACATAGCGAGTTTTGGTTTTTTTTTTGCCAAACAGGACGCTTTAAGTCCTAGGGCCTATTTTACCATTTTTTAGAAAGACACCAAAATAAAATTGACAGCAATTCGAAAAAATTACTAAACAGGAAGTGTTACTACATGGGCGAGCCAGATGCAGGTTTGGAGGAGTACATTTCCCAAACACAGCCTAAAAAAACTACATGTTATAAAGAAGCCGTGTCGGTACCGGTTCAGAAAACAGGCCAAAATAAACATTACAATGGATGACAACATTACTATCACCTCATTTTAGTGAAATAAATGTTTAATAAACAAATTCACATTGAAAATTATAGGGCCTACTTATAACGTCGTATTTTATGAAGTAAAATAGCAAAACTGTACAAGTAACCGACTCGCCGATTGCCGCCGATTTAAGGGTCATTTTAACAATGAAATTTAATCAGTCTTTGTGCTCCACTGAACCATACTATTTATTGAGGCGAACCCCACTGCAGAAAATTGTGTTTTCATCCTGGGCAAGAGCCCCCCCCCCCCTGTTTATTTGAAGTGGTTTTAACTTAAACTAGATAACTGCCATATTTATGCCTGTGTAATTGGTTATGATTTGTTGCTGATAGCTTGAAACTCAATCTGTCAACTTTGCTGGGACCCAGACAACGTGTATCTTTCAAACCTGGAATAACTATTGATGTCCTATTTATTTGTGCTAATATTTTCACACGAATACTTATTCAATATAATAAAATATTAATGAGTTATTCGCAAAATGGTAAATGTGTATTTTGTTCCAGCTAGAGACAACCAAAGACAAAACTTCTACCATCTGCTTGAGGAAATCCCCGTAAGAAATGTAATGACGTCATTAAGCTGGGATCACCCCCACCCAGATTTAATCATTCATATTGTGGTCTCAGGACAACACTGTTGTCGTGTTGTTCCGTCGCTCCACCCCCTCTGTCTTTTTTTTTCTGGGGTTATCAATGCTGGTAAAAGATTTTAGTACATATAAATGAAGATCAGGCCAGAGCAGAGAATATTTGAGGGTAATGTGGTACTCCATAATATATTACATTGACATATGTAGGCCTAAATAAAATATATGTAGCCAATGTATTAAATGATTATTTTGCAAGCATTTCTAGTGAATATATACCCGTACGGCAAACACGTCTAGATACAAAATCCGTTAGTAAAATATCAAATTTTATTGACAGTAAAATTTGTGATAAAAACCATTATTTTGCTATTCCCCCTATCACTACTGATTTTGTTCTACAACAATTAAAACACATGCCCAGCACAAAAGCAACTGGACTGGATGATATTAGTATTAATGTATTGAAACTAGCCGCACCCGAAATCGTTTCCTCAATCACTTATATATGCAACCTTAGTTTAAAAACAGCAACGTTTCCCGCAAAATGGAAATAACCTAAAGTGACGCCACTTCATAAGGGCGGTTCACGACACGATTGTTCAAACTACAGACCTATATCAGTTCTACCTATTTTGTCGAAGATCTTAGAAAAACACGTATTTACGCACATGTATGCATTTCTTCAAAAACACAATCTTCTGACAGATAGTCAATTTGGTTTTAGAAAACAAAACTCGTGTCAGACTGCTCTATTAGCACTTACTGAAAAAATGTATAAAGCCATAAACGAAGGGAAATATTTTGGAATGACTCAACTCGACTTGAGCAAAGCTTTTGACTTGGTCAACCACACTATTTTATTAGAAAAACTTAAGTTGTACAGATGTAATGTCGAAAGTATGCAGTGGTTCACTTCATATCTAGAATCAAGGTCACAAAAAGTATGTATACATAAATCATTATCAAAGTCTATAAGTATTATATCTGGTGTTCCTCAGGGATCGATCCTTGGACCATTATTTTTTATATTATATATTGATGACATACCATTATTTTTATCAAATACTGAAGAAGTGATATATGCTGACGACTTGACTTTGACCACGATGTGTAACAATGTAAAAACAGTTGAATCAAATCTACGTATTGACACAGGAAAATCTTTTGACTGGTGCAAACAAAATGATATGGTTTTAAGTTTGACAAAATGCTGCTCCATGCTCGTAGCCAGTAGACAAAAACTTTTAAAAATTAACTCTAAAATCGATATAGACATTGATGACACTGTCATACCAAGTGTTTCAACAACTAAAATGCTAGGAGCTCATTTTGATGATGCTCTATCATGGGATGTGCACATTCAAAAAGTGTACAACAAAATTAATAAAAATCTCTACTTATTACAACAGATTAAACAGTTTCTCCCTATTGATTCTCGAAAATTGTTCTTCAACAGCTATATCCTGCCCCATTTTGACTACTGTAGTATAATTTGGGGAAATTGTTCACAAACCCAGATGTACCGTCTTGAAAAATTACAAAAGAGAGCTGCACGGATAATTCTTGATAAAAACTATCATGACTACTGCATTAGAAGCGCAGATCTCTTTGCTGAATTAAAATGGGTGTCACTAAAAGAGCGAATAAATTATAACATAGCAATTCAAGTATATAAATGTATCAATGTTTTGAGTAGTCAAGGTTTAGTGAATATATTTACACATTGTAACGAAATTCACAGCCATAGCACGAGATCTGCTAATAATTTGCAGCTATATTGTAGGCCGACTCATCACAAAAGCTTTTCATCAAGAGGTGTTAATGTGTGGAACAATATTCCTGCAGACGTTCGCTTAGCCAAGTCACTTTCCAAATTTAAAGAAAACTATATATCCTATTATTTCGATGGCAAGACTATGTAGATGCAATGTAATAATGTTTTTATATACAACGTAGGTATGTATTTATGTGTGTTTATTATATGCTCAGCACGAATGCACGAATATAATAATTATGTTAATGTATGTACACATTAATATTGTGTAGGCCTTGAACCAAAGTTATAAAACATATTTGTATATGCATATATGCAGTCGGAATATACGTGTTTAAATAAATATTATACTTATGTGTATATGCAAATATGATTATGAATATTTGTATCTATATGTCTATTACATAGAAAAAATAATGTGTTTCACGTGTCTATTTGTATCATATATATATTCATGTAAGTGTAAATATATCTGTGTAGGCATGTATATTATATGAATGTATGAGTAGGTACATATGCATGGGTAAATATGTGTGTATATGGTTATTTGTGTATGCATGTATATTATATGAATGTATGTGTAGGTACTTATATATGGATAAATATGTGTGTATATGGCTACTTATGTAGGTATGTTCGTGTATTTATATGCTATATGTATTGTGTTTTCAATTTTTTATCATGTGTATATAAAACACTTTCAACTTATATCACGTTATAGCTGCCTGTTTCATAAACATTTTAGTTAAGGTTATGAAAACGACTTTGCTTAGCAAATCGTTTTCATAACTTTAACTTTATTATTATCATGACTAGGTGTACATTATAATAATCTTATGTGTATCTGTATATATTATGAGGGCCCATTGCAAATTAGTGCTATAGCGCTAAATGGCATACCCTCTGGAAATAAAGTTTATTTGATTTGATTTGATTTGATTTGATTTGATATGTAGTACCACCTTGACATACATGTAGGCCTACAAAATATATGTACACCACATTAAGATATATGTAGGCCTACATTATAGGGCCTTAATAATATTGTTGATTTTTACTTTACAAATCGGGAGGATAGCCTTTGGCTAATGTTTGTATTTTCACAAAAAACGATTTTTCTTAGTTGTGTCCTTGAGCAAGGCACCCTTTTATATCCAAGCCGGCTATATTATGGCAGAAACTGATTACTTGTCCAGTACGCAGAACTTCACTGCTCTTTGACTTTGCCAGACAATGTAGGCTAATCAAGCCTTGTGACAATGTTGGGCCGATGACTTTTACGTTTGGCCAACGTAATAACAGTACCTTGTGGTTGCCGTCTACAGATATTATGTAGTTTCTGGCCTGGATTCTTGCCCTGCCGAAATGTTTATTTTCATGATTTGTTCTCTTTAAGCTAGAGTTAGGCCTGGGCTAGATACTGACAAATGACAAAACAGGTTTGTGACTAAAAATATGTTTCAATTTGAACAACTCCATTGAGTGATGCCACAACCTATTTGTTTATAGCAAAAAGTAACATTAATTGATAATATATGGCCTACGGTTCTAGGAGGAAATAAGTTAAATCAACGTGTGTGCACTATCTCTGGTATGGATCATGTAGCCACAGCGTGGCCACAGATTGCACCTAATGAGAAACGTGCAACTTTAGTTCCGACGCTGATAGTTGAGAATTGACCTTGCCTAATCAAACCAACAACAGGTTCATTAAAATCAGACACATTTCAGCTACAAGATTGCATGTTCGCCCATTTGTCGCACATTATTAAAAAGCTATGGAACTTTTTTTCAGAACTTGGAGTCGAGATCTCTCTCAGTCACAGCCATGTTGGAAAAACGTTGATATTCCCCGGTAAAAGAAATACAGCAATCCACGGCTTTCACATTTGTGGTGTGGGCTTGTCCACAGTAAAAATCACATGACCTCATACTTCATGTAACCATAGTAGGCCTAACCACATGACCGTCTTTAGTCTAGTGTACACACCCTTGTTGTATGATGCAAACGGGGGTGACACCATCTTTAACAGGGACTGCAGTGGGATGAAGGGAAGCAGCGATTTTCAAAACAAATAAAAATTGTCAAAAAAGCACATTTTTTATTTCAAATCAAAAGCTGGCATAAGCACGATAATGTGTGAGCAGCACGTTGATTCATGATCAGGAAACGGAAAAAAAGACGTTTGCAGTGTGAGAAGAAATATGGACAAAATTTAAAAGGTCAGTGTCATCAACCAGAACTGATCAGCAGTGGCCAGTTGACAAGTGTACAAAGATCGGCATTAGAGCAAGGAGGAGGGTAATACTATATTATACTTTACATAACTTTCTTATCTATCCAGTAGACTAGGTCCAGCCTCTGTAATATCATTATTTTAATTACGCATTGCCAACGACTTATCTAATTGTACTTGTTAATATATAAATAAATGCAATTAATTGGCACTGTGCCAATTAAAATGGCCGCCATGATGAACAGCAGACAGATTTTTCGGCTGAATTCCACAATGCACAAACATGTTAACATGGTTAATATCCTTTCAACAAAAGGTATATGAATTTAATTGGTATTGCTTTATTTTAATTTATGGGGGAGCCATTTGTTTTCTCTGCTGAAAATAGGCTGAGGAGCTTATTTCAACGTCGTGATAATTAGATGTCTTCTAGTATTGTACACAATTAAGGTGGTGATATAGATGACTGACGCTGGTCAAGTGTTCTGTACACACACACCATAGGTCAGCATTCTAAAAAAACATTGACTTGGATATTAGTCGTGTGATTGGTCGAGATGGGCATCTAGACCAATCACATGACTAAGATCTAGGTCATCAGTTTGAATAATACTAACCAAGCAATACGTGATGTTAGTAGGTCAGGCCACGGCTGATGCAGTAAAGTATATGCCTAGCTGTACCACCCTTGATGATCATTATCTTTTTCAAAACAACACAAAACGGTAAGCTTATATCCATTCTAAGGCCTTTGTAAATTACTATATTGTACACCATTCATTATTCAGAAATAAAGCTCATATCTACATAATTTTGCAAACAGATATCCAATTAATTTAATTGGCTCTCTGCCAGTTTTATTTATTTTTTTCAAAATGGCAGCCTTGACCTAATAGCCAAGTCGGAAGGAGCCGCTGGCCACAACCATCAACATTATAGAGTAAGCAATTACTGTTTATTTGTTTGTTTTTTAGGTACACCACCAAAAAAAACAAGTACATCATTGATACTACTTCTGTTGCTGGTTTTCCCTGTCTATAATCACACGATGCCACAAGTGGAGATGGCAGGGTGATTAACGCTTGCAGTAGTGTAGTGCTAGGGCGGGAACCCTGGGGCAGTGGTCGAAACTATACCTGCTGCCTGGAAAGTCACAGAGCGCTGGTTCGAGCACCGCTCTGGCATTCATTCATTTATTCATTCATTCATGCATTCATTCATTCATGGTCTAGTGGTAATAGCTGCCTGTCCGTAAAGTCGGGGAACACGGGTTCAAACCCCGCTCTGGCATTTATTTGTTCATTCATTCATTCATGCATGTATTCATTCATGGTCTAGTGGTAAAAGCTGCCCTCTTGGAAAGGCGGAAATCGCGGGTTTGAACCTCGCCCTGGCATTCATTCACGCATTTATTCATTCTTTCATTCATTCATTCATTCATGATCTAGTGGTGATAGCTGGAAAATCTGAGATCGGCATTTCGTTGCCAGCTCTAGCAGAAATGTTTCAAAGAAACACATGTTTCTTCCCCGTTAAATTCGTAAATACTCAGCATCCTGTTGACCTTTGCGACCGAAAGGTGGCGTGCTCCATCAACACTAAGTAGTCTTAAAACCTGTTTCAGTGGCATTCACCTCACTCCCTCCTCATGAGGTTATCACAAAAATCATCATTTTATGTTGGCTCCTTTATACTAGGATGTCCATCATTTAAACGAGTTATAAGGTCACAATTTAATTTGAAACATGTATGTCCAAAAAAAAAATACAGGAATAACTGATCAACGGGATTTTTGACACAACTGCCAAAATCTAAAATTACTATTACTAAGTTGTTTTTCGTCATTTAAATATGGAGAACTAACTTGCGTTGTACAACATAGCAGCAATACGGCCACAAAATAAGAAGATATGCCAAAGGGTCTAGGATGGTTGGTTAACCTTTCAACATAGCAGCAATACGACCACAAAATTAGAAGATATGCCAAAGGGTCTAGAATGGTTGGTTAACCTTTCAACATAGCAGCAATACGACCACAAAATCAGAAGATATGCCAAAGGGTCTAGGATGGTTGGTTAACCTTTCAACATAGCAGCAATACGGCCACAAAATAAGAAGATATGCCAAAGGGTCTAGGATGGTAACCTTTTAAGAACAAATCATTTCATTAGGGTCATATACAACAGCTTTTGACATTAACACGTGTCCCTAATCAGCAAATATTTACAAACGCTTGACTTCTTAACAATCTAATTTATTTTTCTTAATGTCGCATATCACGGTAGAATGAGGAGAATTGTACTGCAAAAACATGTGTAGGCCCCTATTTGTTTTACTTTGGAGCCTACAAGGTTTGTCAGACCAGCCGTAGCCCCCGCGCTGCGGCTTACCAACAAACAAGTTTCTTATAAACATAATGTTTCTTCCCCGTTCACTCCTGAAGATTAAATATTGTTATCTCATTCATCACTATTCTCAGGATGTCCTCCTGGCCCAGTTTAGCCAGGTAGCCTAGAAACTCATTCTGGTTTAAACGCTTGGGCAGCTTCTCAGATAGTGCGTCAACATTGAACCAACATAGGATGAATGGTATCCAGATTTACTGGGTTACTTATAGTAGATAAGGGCTAGGAGCTAGGATTTGTAGAATGGGATGGGGGGGGGGGGGGGGGGGTAACTGCCTTGTCCAAGATTTCTGGTAAATTTGAGAACTATTAAAACATGTAAAAATGAAATGAAATGAATCGGGCTTTAGGCCACCTTTGTGCACATATAGGCTAAACTGGGCCAGGAGAACCTCCTGAGGATGGTGAGATGATTGAGATGACACTGTCCTCCAGACACAGGATTCGAAATTCGAGCCCTGGCGGTCTGAGGCCGAGCACGTTACCTCTCGGTCACGGAGGCTCCCCACAATACTGACTTTCACACGTGGATGGGGAAGAAACATTTTTGTTTCTTTCAAACCGCCGAGACCGGGAACCGAACCCCGAACTCTGGCGTGAAAGGCAGCGGTGCTAACCACTACCCTAGGGCCCCCGCCCATTAAAACAATGTTGGCCCAGCGGCGTAGACGGTGGGCCAGCATTGGACCAGCATTGGGTCAGAGTCTCGTGTTTGCTGGCTAGAGCTATATTTTTACTCCACAAATCTGAATAGGGTGCATAATCTTTTTTCTCCATGGTTTATAGTCATGGCCTAGTCAGAAGGTTCACTATTTCACTAGTCCTAAGGATTCGGTAGTCCGAAGGTTCTCTAGTTTGCAGATTCTGTAGTCCGAATACCCAACATAAAGAGTAAGCTGACTAAGGCCAGTGTCAATTGGCATATATATCTCTCATCAAATTGACCTGGAATGTGTTCGAAAGTAGGCTTATTCACATCATGAGCCTATTGTTGTCACAAGTTACATCCGTTCGTCCGTCTGTCCGTCAGCATATCATTCTGTCCATTATTTTTTATTCACCATTTCTACAGGGCGACATCGGCGTAGATGATAGTTTCTGCTTATGCCATAATTTGGTTTATAAAGCAGTAGCTTAACGGGATTTCCTGATAAGATTCGTTTGCGATGGACAGGGCTTTTATTCGGTAGCAAATGCTGCCTGAATCGATAGGGCTGCCAAGTAACATTTAGGCCTACGTATTTATCAATATTTAACTAAATTTGCATTTGATTTCATTGTTAAAACAATTCTGTGCAATGTGTATTGTGAATATGTTGGTGAGCATGGTGAGTAGGGACTATAGGCCCACTCAATAAACATTAGATGTACACCCAATGTTGAGCTAAAGATGGGCCAGTGTTTAAGACGGTGGAACAGCATTAATTCAACATTGGGCCAATGTGTTGTGTTGAATGTATATCCGACTCAATGTTGCGTTATTGTTGAGCAAGCGTCGCAAACGGTGGGCCAACATCAAAAAGTAAACAAAATACGTTGAGTAGCCTAAGTCAAAGACAAAGTAAGTCTAATGCTGAGTCAGCGTCGTAGGTCAGCGGGAAAACATCATCATGGTTACGCAGGGCACACACCTTCACATGAGCGAACTTATTGTGAGCGACAGGCTATCAAACAGGGGAACGTCATTACAATCACACATGTGAAATTATGTGTGTAAACGCCTCTAGAGGAGCGAAATTACTCTGAGCGACAGGTTATCCAACGGGGGACATACTGATAGTCACGCAGGCCAAACGCCTCTAGAGGAGCGAAATTACTCTGAGCGACAGGTTATCCAACGGGGGACATACTGATAGTCACGCAGGCCAAACGCCTCTAGAGGAGCGAAATTACTCTGAGCGACAGGTTATTCAACGGGGGACATACTGATAGTCACGCAGGCCAAACGCCTCTAGAGGAGCGAAATTACTCTGAGTGACAGGTTATCCAACGGGGGACATACTGATAGTCACGTAGGCCAAACGCCTCTAGAGGAGCGAAATTACTCTGAGCGACATGTTATCCAACGGGGGACACACTGATAGTCACGCAGGCCAAGCGCCTCTAGAGGAGCGAAATTACTCTGAGCGACAGGTTATCCAACGGGGGACATACTGATAGTCACGCGGGCCAAACGCCTCTAGAGGAGCGAAATTACTCTCTATCTTGAGAGAAGGAAGCCCGAAGACAGGACTATGCCCTACTCTTTTTAAATAATGCTTGCCTACCGTCTACGATGCTGAGCCAACATTAAATCGACATTGGTTTAATGTGCCGTATTTACTGGGTATGACATTCTAGATTTTATCGTCAGGCTGTTTTTTAGCTCTAAAATATAATCTATATAAATACAGTGCCCGTACCAGGGGGGGGGGGGGGGGCAATGTATCATTTATCATGCCTTGAGGTCCGTATTGGGACTTATACTGCGCGAGAGTGCTGATGTAGTGGTTAACGCTGTCTCCTGTCACGCCGATGGTATTTAGTTTCAGTTGCATCTGATCCATCGCTAAACACTGTAAGCCCAGATTCACTCACAAGTCGCCTGTATTGACCAGTTCATGATTTAATTTCTAAGGTAAGAATATAATTCATGTTGTCACCAGGCTGACATATTCTTACTCGCTTATTAAACTAATTTCCTGACTATTTTGTTTTGTTATCTAGAAAATACATTTTTTTTACAGTAGGCCTATATCTATAACGCAGCATTAGTAGACGCCGCTCCAATGTAGGCATAGTTTTGGGCCACCGTCTGCGGCGGTGGCCCGACATTAAATCAGCGTTGGGTCAGCGATTCGTGTTTGTTATTGGACTTTTTCACATATACTGTGAAACTCAATAGCCTTGACAACCAGTATGGGGGAGGGTGTGTTATATAGCTTTGTTTTCACCGAGTTGTCATTCAAAACGGTTTCCATTGACGTCACTGCGTTTTACAGAATTTCAGCTATGGCATGTGACACACTTCATATAGGACACATTCCTATCTATCTGCACCAAGCGCCCGGGACAGTTGATTTGAATAAATAAAACTTTGGCAATATTTAGTTTTGAAGCTCGTTTATATGCTTATTGATATTGAGTTTTGTGTGTATATTATACCATTTGATTCACTACTTCAGCGGTGTCTGTGTTGCCGGGCTTTGTGTAGGCCTACTCGACGCATGCAGACGCACACGCAGACGCACAATCTGACGCACAATCAGACGTAGACGAAATTGTCCATGTTCAATCATGATAAAAATGATGTTCCTCTGTCGGTTTACCAGGTCACCATATTTAGCTGAACCTTTAATTCAAGAAGTAGGGCCTATTATATGTTTTTTTGCCCCAGAGTAGTCTAGGGCCTAATTGATATGTCTAGATGGTAAAACCACCGGGTACAGTTTTTTAGGACTTGGTGGCCATTGCTGAAAATCTTGTTTTCGCTTATAACACTTTGTTCCGGGAACTTCAAGCTCCGAAATTCTGAAAAAAATGCCCCCCAAATTAGAACACCTATTGACAGCATTGCAGCAGATGGCAGCCAATATCAGAATATATAGGCCTAGGTCTAGGCCTAAGCATGCTAAATGTCGACTATAGATCGCTCTAATAATTTACATTAAAGTTAAAGTGATTAACATGATAAAGGAGATAGAAACTCAAACTCGATCAGACCGATATTGTTATCACGAATCCCAGTAGACGTAAGACATTCATCCTATATGTTGACTCAATGTTGGTCCACCGTCTGCGATGCTGGCATTATACTGAATCAAAATGAAAAAAATTCATGTTTGCATATTTTTGTTGTTTTAATGTTGGTGCAGTGTCGTATAGGTCTACGGTGGCCCAACTTTAAAAACTTGTTAGGCTATAGATCTAGGCCTATTAACCGCCTTGCCATAACCATGATAAATGATATAATGAGCCACATCATACTTTTGCAGGGTCCGATGCTATCCCCACCACAATGCTGTTTTAAAGGGACATGCCCAGGTCTAAAATCATCAAAAAATCGGTGATTTTATTTTAGCTGAATAATATGATGTACACAGTCTAAACATGTCCATAGACTAGAATTGCAAAAGATTTTTAATTTTCGTGCTGGGCATTCACCAGTTAGGCTAGATATAGAGACGAAATTCCTGATTTCTAATTATTGACAACCATGTCAAAAATAAGAAATACGGGAATTTCGTCTCTATATCTAGACTAACTGGTAAGTGAGCAGCACAAAAATTAAAAAACCTTTGTAGTTCTAGTCTATGGACTTGCTTATATCATTATGGTCATATTAAGAAGCCAAAATCAAATCACCGATTTTTTTATGATTTTAGACCTGGGCATGTCCCTTTATTCTTGGCCCACCATTTACGACGCTGGCCCAGCATTAAATGAACATTCTGCATCAAGTACACAAAGCCCAGATTTTATGCGTCTGAGTCTGCGTGTGCATCTGCGTGTGCGTCTGCGTCGAGTACACAAAGCCGTGTTGCCGTGTAATATTTTTATATTTTTATTGGCGAGCTATCCAATAGGATGTGGGTGATGCGAAGACCAACAATTCTATTGAATTCCTTAATTGTAAAATTGGACTTGTCATATCTCAATCGTTGGCTTTATTAACTAGCTCTATGATCAACTATGGCATCACGAGACGTTGCCACGACAATGCTGTTGGAATGTTGGTTCACCTTCTGCAACGTCGGCCCAACATTAGACCCACAGTGTTAAATTAATCATGTTTGCTGGAAGGCCTGATCACCGCCAGTCATTCTTTGTTGAAACTCACAATATGTTCGGTCTTTTAGAGGTAGGGTAGGGCGGGGTAATAGGCCCCCCTGGGTAATAAGCCCCCCCTTTCTATCTGTGACGCAATTGATAATTTACATCAAAATGCACAATTTATCAGTTATGCAGTGACACTTAGTGCCTATGCACTCATAGTTGTGACTTTTAGAAGTTTAAGGGGGGCAGGGCGAGTACTTTTCGTTTTTATGTTTTTTTCTTATAAAAAAATGTGTTCAGAATCCTAAAAATATTTTGGCAATATATATCTTAAATATCTCACACACATAAAAAATAAATAGTTAGAATAGTTGTGCATCTCACAAAACTGGATATTAGTGGGCGATAATAACCCAATTACTCTATGCTGAGGTTACATAATTTATAGTCATGTGGGGTAATAGGCCCCCGCAAGGCTGGGGTAATAAGCCCCCAGGGGGCCTATTACCCCACAGGCCTACATGTGTATATTCTAACTATTCTTATTATCGTCCTTCGTCTGTTTTCCACCTTCCCAAAAACAAAGTAGCCTACTTATATAGAGCATCTAAGTTATTTTATGAAACATATACACACGCTACAGGACTTAATGAACCCCGTGAGTAAAGCTAAGAAGACGAAGGGAAGAAGAGGAGGAAAACAAGAAGAAGAAGAGGGAGATGAAAAGGAAGGAAAGGAGAGGAAGAAGTGGAAGAAAAGAAGCATAGGAGATTGAGGAGGAAGACAAAGAGGAGCCGGATGAGTCCCCCTGCATGGGCGGATCTAGCTTTTCATTGACCATGGGGGGGGGGGGGGCTGGTAAAAATTTACAAAGGAATATTTCACTGTTTAAGGGGGTCGGGCGGCTGCCCCCCGGTGATTTGTTTTATTTTCAAAAGGCTTTATCTTGCAATCTAAGGCATACTGGAACGGCTTGTCTTTCAGTATATCGCCAGTTCATAAGGAAACCCGTCATAAAGATGATGATTTTTTTTTCCAAGGGGGGTTTAGCCACTCCGGCCCTTCCCTTGGATCCACCCCTGCTCATCTACCTTCACCTCCAGCTTTCCTCCCTTCCCTACTTTTTCTTCTCCTACTCTTCTTTGTGGGGTACTGGGATGATTGCTAGTAGTAGTAATTTTCGCCCCCATCCGGGGAGGGTCATTAGGGATCTGTTTCGTCTGTTGGATGCTGTTACGGCATTGTACGGAAGCACTAGTCTACAGCAATCATCCAAGGGCAGCTGCAGCCTCCTCGTATCTGGCTATATTCTTCGGGCGGATTGCCAGTGGCGTACCCTGGCTCCTCCGCTCAACAGCGGAGCCAATGCAGCACCCGCATCAGTGCTGGCGCTGATGTAGGCTGTGGTAGCCTTAAATAACCGGCAATAGCGTGTTTGACATTAGGTCTCTCACGTGGGATGAATGGAGTTACCCAGAGGGAGTGATCCTTCCTATTGTTACTCTGGGGACTATCCGACCCGAGGATAGCGGAGCTGCGCAAAATGCCAAAGCGTTTCATCATTAAATTGTACAGCGAAACTCAAGTCTCCGGCCGTCTGGGCATGTCTGGGGGTATATCCCCTAGACATGCCCAGAACCCCTTATCGGGCGAGCGAAGGAAAACGCTCTAAATAACCCATTATGCCCTATCGCCCCCACCCTCACATCATCATCTGTACATCTTCCATCTCATCAATTGACTACAACGTTTTTATCGTATTATAATGTCACTTAAAAAGACCTTTTGTGCCGAAAAGTGATGATTTAAAGCAATGATTTACTACTACTACTACTACTCTTCTTTGTTCTCTTATCTTCCTTCTTCCCTTCCTCTTCTTTGTTCTTATTTTCCCCTTTTGTTCTCCTTATCCTCCTCTTTTTTCTTCTTCACATTGTCCTTGTCTACCTCATTCTCAAAATCACCGCTCTCCTTGCCCTTTAGCTAATTTCCTTCATTCTCCTCCTTCTCTTCTTCTCTTCTCCATTCTTCTCCTTACCGTCTTCGTCCTTCTTTTCTTCCTCCTTATTTTCCACCCGTCCTTTTCCTCCTAGTTTTCTCATCCCCTGTCTTCACGTCCTTTATTTTGCTTCCTTTTTCGTCAGCCTTCTCCACTTCTTCGTCTTCCTCCACCTTTCTCGCCTTTCTCTTCCTCGTTTTCCTCATCATCTTCGTCTTTTTTCTAATTCCGTCTCTTTTTCCTCCTGCTCTTCCCTCTCCCCACCCCACCCTCCTCTTCCATCACCACCCTTTTTCTCCTCCATCTTCTCAGTGTCATCTTCGTCCTCATCTTCGTAATTTATTTTCATTCTCCCCCTTCTTGTTCACCGTATCACCGTCTTTTTCTCCTACACTTACTCCTTTTCCTCTTCCTCTCCCTTTGTCTTTCTTCTGTCCCTTTTTTTCTTTTACCTCTTTGTTTTTTCCAAATTCGTCTTTTCTTGCTTTTCTTCTTATTGTTTCCTCCTTCTCTATCTCTCCATTCTCTATCTCCTCCATCTCCTTTTGCTGCCCCTTCTATTTTTCTTTCTCGTCGGTATCTTCCCCTTTCTCTTCTCGTTCCTCTTTCTCCTTCTCCTCCACGGCCTCCTTCGCCCTCCTCTACTTCCTCTTCAATCATCATCATAATTGTCATCATCATTAGTCTCCTCTTCCATCTTCACCACCTCGTCTCCTTCCTCCTCTCCCTTCTCTACATTCTCCTCCTCTTTGTTCTTCTCCTCATCTTCGTCTTTTTTCCTTTTCGCTTTCTTTTTTTGCTCTGATCTTCATTCTTCTCTTTCTTCATCCCTCTTTCCTTCGTCATTTTCTTCCTCTCCGAATTTCTTAGCCTCTGCTTCCCGATTCTCTCGTCACCTTTCTCCTGCTTTACATAATTGTACTCTTCTCTCTGCCCCTCTTCTTCTTCTTCACCTCCTTATCTACTTTCCTTGTCTTTCCCTTTCTTGTTCTTCTCATAATCATTCTTGGGAGGGGAGGGGGGGGGGGGTAGGATATAACAAAAAAATATTTCACGGTTTAAGGAGGTCGGGGACATTTTTGTTTTTCAAAAGGATTTCTATTGCAATCTAAGGCATATTGGAAACTGTTTTTTTTTAAATATATTGCCACTTCATAAGGAAACCCCTACATAAGATTTTTTTCCGAGGGGGTGGGGGTATCAAGTGATATTCTATCATGCAGGTCACCTTACATCATGCAGAACACTGAAGTGACCTTTAATCATATCCATAAAGAATTAATAAATATCACATGATATTCTACTCTTCATATTCTTCTTCATGGGTGACCTCCATGCTAGGGATCTTGTGGTTTTACTGGATGCCTCCCAAACCAACCTGTACAAATTAATTTGTTTCATTCATATTTTATTTATCATGGTTGAATAAACAATTCTTCCTCTTGCGTTTCACTGTTTCTTCTCGCCGTCCTCCTCCACCTCCTATCTTCCTCTCCGTTATCTTTTCCTTCCCGTTCTGCCTTGTCTTCTCTTTTCTCTTCTGCCTCATACATTGTCTACCTCCTTTTTTCTTCTGCTATAATACTTCTCTGTCCTCCTTCTCGTCCAGCTCATTCTGCTCCACCTTCCCCTTTCATTTTCTCCTGAACTTTCTTGTTCTATTCCTCCTAATCCTCCACCTCGTTTTCTTGATTATCCTCTCCTTCTTAATCCTCTTCTTATTATGTCACTCAAATTATGTCACTCAACACAGTAAAATATGGCGGCCATCTTAAAATTGGCCGCCATATTTTAATTATGTCCATTGTCACTTAACACAGTAAAATATGGCGGCCATCTTTAAAATTGGCTAAAATGAACCTCAGATGACACCAAGTGGTCCATCATAATCTTGTTTATTATGAGGATTTGGTGCATCACACTCACAATTTTGAAGTGACACAATACACAGATACATGCATTAAAACATTTTTAGCTTTGATGTGTCATTTTGTTCACGTGATATTGTATGACCTTCTATCATGCAGGACACTGAAGTGACCTTTAATCATATCAAACGGAAAGTGTCCATAAAACATCCCATTCGATTAAATATCTTCAAAGTACATAAAATCCACACCAAAATCCTAAAAATCGACTTATTGGGGTTAAATCAAATCATGACAATTATGCCACCTAAAACGGTAAAATATGCTGATGGCGGCCATCTTGAAAAAGGCAAATTTGTATCCATCACTATTAGACATTTTACACTGGTCATATCTGAATTGTCAAAATATACATCTTAGTAGTGGTAAAACTGATTTTCGAATTTAGTCTTAGCGAAGGTTTACGGGGACCTATTTTACCAACAGGACGAAAATGTAAAACTGTCACAACTAGTGTATGTAGCTAGGTCTCCCATACAATATCAACCATCTAAAATGGTTTGATAATTTCAATAATTTAGTCATTCTTTACATATTATATCATTTTTTACATTTCATTAGAGGGCCTGCTTGACGTCATTATCAAATGCGATGGTTCCCCTGCACAAAGGACCTAAAAAGAAAACAATATTTTTTGTTAAATAAGCAGTGGGGTAATAAGCCCCCTGGGGGCGTATTACCCCAGCCCTGGGGGCGTATTACCCAAGCCCTGGGTAATACGCCCCCTTTGTGATTTTTTTCTTAATCAATTTTATTCTATTCTAAGAGCAGTAATTAAAGTAATTTGTGTTGTCACCTATAACCCTTACTATTCAACATATAGAGAAAACGTTGATGGGTTAACACCATCAAATGTTCGTCAAATAGGAGGAAAAGTGCTTAAGGGGGGCGTATTACCCCACTTTACCCTATGTAGCCTATGCTTAACCACCAACAAGGGCCTGCCCACTGGGCACAACGATGTTATTGTGACGAACGTCGTGAGCCCAGTGGGCGGTATGTGTTTGCTGGGTTGCGAGGCTGGTGGAGCATTCAACCAACAGAAAAAATAACAAATTTTCAACGTCTGGTGTGTGTTTTTTCTGACACATATTTTAAATTGGCATGATATATTGGGAGATACGCGAAGTGACCCGACTAGAAATTATTGTATTATTGACCTACGCATTAGAGATTTTAGTCCAGGAACATTAGCTTGATAATACACTGTAGGGTGGAATAAATTCGTAACAAGCTGATTAATGTAGGCTATTTTGGACCAACGGAATTTGATAAGGCCAATTTTTATCAAAATATATTGAGATAATAATCATCAAAATCTATATTAGAGGCCTACGCCGTAGCGACATACACTAGGATAAGATACACTAGGGTCAGATAGACTTAACCCTTTAAACCTTAATCAACACAATCATCCTTTTTTGTTTTGTGTATTTTTCAATTGTAACGTGTCTTCAATAACAACAATTTTGATTATTTTAACATTAATTAGGCCTATAATTATTTTATCAAATCACATATTTTATAGTCTGGAGTTGTGAATTATGCAGAAGAAATTCACAGATCAAGGGAGAGAAAAGAAAGATAATAGGAAGATAATGTTTAGGAAAATAACATATATTTTTGATATTGTTTTTAAAGGGTTTCGGCCTAGATCCCTCATACTGTTGCCCTGCATTGCCAGCGCGCGCTGTCACATCCCCCGCCAAATCTGGCCGCCAAATCTGAGGCGGACTGGATGCAGGACAGCTGAACACCAGACAATAACCCAATGTTGGCATCAAGCTGTTCCAACGTTCAAGATACTGGGCCAACCTTGGTTCAACGCCGCTTTTGTCCCCGGGGGGGGGGGGGGGGTGTATTGTACAGGCGGGTTGACAATATAATATTAATGGGAGACACCTATTTTGAAGACTATATTGCAGCTAGACTCCTTGTTACAGCAGTCAAACAGGCATCCCGTCTATCAGCTCCTCAGAGAAACATGCCTCGTTAGATTTAATATTATTAAGAAAAGTTACCATCTTTCTCACGTTCACAGATAATACAGATTGCAGATGTCTGGACATGAATGCAAGGTGAGAATATAAACAGGCTGGGCCTACTCTGGCCATTTTAAAAGTAATACTTAACTGTACACTGGTTTAATATAGGTAGTTCATCATGATTTACTCAGTACACGGTGTGGGCCCACCCGCATGCGCATCTCTGAATCAACGTGAATGACGCTGATACAGAGTCGCAACAGTCGTGTCCAGAAGGTCCTTAGTTCAGAAGGTCCTATTTTCAGAAGGTTCTATGGTCAGAAGGTCCTATGTTCAGAAATATTTGTTCAGAAGGTCCTATGTTATGAAAGTACGGGTGATAATTTTGTCAGTTACATTTGGGCACAAGACGTTTTTGCAACATTGAAGCAACGTCAATGACGTTGATTCAATGTCGCAAAAACGTAGGCCCCCTATGTGTGCTCAGTGGGTTTCCGATATCCCCGAGTCGGATAGTCCCCAGAGTAACAATAGCAGAGGGTAACTCCATTCTAGCCGCAGTGGCTGAAATAGGTTTCAGCCACAGATTGACCCCATACAAAATCGTGGGACGGTCATATCTAAGAAAATAGTTTTTTTAGAATCAGTAACATTTTAGAAACGAGGTTGCATGCTCAGCTCATTTTTTTCAGCACAGTCATTAAAAAGTTATGAACATTTTTCAGACCTTGGGATCGAGATCGCTCTAATTCACCGCCATGTTGAAAAACGTTTATTTTTTTCGGGTAGAAATGAATCAATCTACGACTAACTCCATCCATTCCACGCTACACACTAGGACAAAACTAAACAGTAGCGCATGTTTTTCGTTAATTATTTCGTCAAGTATCAACCGATTTCCATGAAATTTGCAAACGTAAAATTATATGCATTATTTCAAAATATTATAGACGATTTGACATGTTGTAAATTTAAATTATGACGCCCTCTATCTACCCATTACGCTAATTCTGGAATTTTATAACATGTCGAATGGTCTAACTAAATTTTTACCGATTTACCAAATTTTTACCAGATTTACTAAAATAATTGTGGCCCATGGTAGGCCTATAGTTAAAACAACGCTCTATAGGACATTGACAAGTTCACACTAGCACCGGATTTAGGTGGATTTTAATTCCTGAATTGCGGGGATTATCTTTCTGTGATCACTCCTGGTTTGTGGCTGTTCACTTTTCGGTAAATTATGGACGGACGGACGACGCCATGACAAAAGCTCATCTCACATTTGACGGAATGAGCTAAAATGAGAGGCTGTGATTTGTTATCTTGCATTGTAGTTCACCTGAAACTAAAAGATGTAAGTTTTTTCCTACATAAAACAAAGAATTTTCTGAATATAGGACCTTCTGAATATATCTGAATATAGGACCTTCTGAACATAGAACCTTCTGAATATAGGACCTTTTGAACAAATATTTTCTGAACATAGGACCTTCTAAACATAGGACCTTCTGAATATAGGACCTTCTGAACATAGGACCTTCTGAACATTGGACCTTCTTAATATAGAACCTTCTGAACATAGAACCTTTTAAACAAATATTTTCTGAACATAGAACCTTCTGAACATAGAACCTTCTAAACATAGGGCAGTCACCTATTAGGTTACCAGTGTAGACCATATATCCCAGCAAATAAAGGACTTTGTACCAATGGTGATTTAATGCTGGGCCAGCGTCTCAGACGGTGAACCAACATTGGGTGTATCATATCATCTAGTTTTTGCTGGGTAGTAGCCTAATATAGTGGCGGATGCTGGTTCAATGCTGGGCCAGCGTCCCAGACGGTGAGCCAACATTAAACCAACATTGGGTTTGAAGCCAATATGGGATACTTTTTATATTACTTTACGAGGTTAAAGCTGCCTGCTTGGAAAGTCGGAGCTCGCGGGTTCAAACCCCACTGTGGCCTGGTATGTGTTTCTTTCCCGCTCACTTGTAAAGATTCAATATTGTGGGGAGCCTCCGTGACCGAGAGGTAGCGTGCTCGGCCTCAGACCGCCAGGACTCGAATTTCGAATCCCAAAACATAGAAAGAGCAAACTAAGAAATTTATAATGATTTCAAATAGAAAGTAACCCTTTCGTTTCTTGTTTAGAATAGGTCTTAGAATAGTTTGAACACCCACTATGACTCCGAACTAGGCTAGGGCCCTGCTGCAGTGAAGTGGTTAAAGCTGCCTGACTGGGAAGTCTTAGATCCCAGTCTCGTCCCCCAGTCTGGCTTTCAGGTTTCAAATAATTTTTTGTTTCTTCCCCGCTCACTATTAACAAGGCTTTTCGCTATGTGATAACGAACACATTTTTTTTACCTGATTTGACTTCTCATGGGGTGATATTGCAGAAAGATACCTTTAAAAATGTGCATTTATTCACACTCTCACATCATAAACTTTGTATGGCTACTACAATACATAGGCCTATCCGAAATTAAAATTATGCGATTTAATAAAATATCCAAATGTATTACTAGCATGTGAAATGACAGCTCAGACTTTTCATTATTTTGATGGATTAATATTCCAGCATACAAATTGATCTTGACCCACCATTTGTGACCGCTGACCCAACATTAAACCAGCATTGGCTCAACGTCTTAGTGTTTGCTGGGATCAAGTATGGTATTCTACCCCTGACCAATGGTAGAGCGGTTCAGTCTGTCACATGACAGCATCAGCCAATCAAATCTGTCATTCAGTTGTTATTTAAATTGAGGGGTAGATCCGTCTCTGTCAGTAGGCTATCTATTAATCCAAGCTGGGGACTCTTGCGTCGCGAAGCAGAGTGGATCAGAGATCTAGCTATCAGAGATATAGAGAATCTCTCTATATCCATGCTAGCTATATGATCCTATTGCATTTATTGAGGCATGGCGTTAAATCTTGGTGTTTTATGACGAATTCAAGCGTTTTAGGGACGCACCATTTGATTTCTGGGGGGGGGGGGGGGCCTAGATTATTACTTACAGTTATGGTTTTTTTCCGAAAAATTAGCACACTATTTTTTTTTTTAGCACCGACCTTCAAAGAAACATTTTTTTGTCCCTGAAAAAAAAATAAAACATTTTTTTGTGACAGTTCATATTTAATTAAGTATGTTGACAAATGTCATGCACTGACCTTGATGAAGGTCAGTCTCTAACATACATACAGTAACTGCGGCTGTATTCAAGGGGACACACCGGCCTGACCTGCTTCTTCAGCCCTGAGAATTGTTGGTGATATACAAGGATCTAGTAGTCATGGTGATTTTTTTTAATGTGCAACATGCCGTTTATACTAGTGTTTGAAATTTAATACTCTCCTTAAACCTAGTACCGGATACCAGTGTAAGTGGTAGGCCTACTCATGACCTTAAATACGGTATACCTTCTGTGCAGCTTTGATAACCAAATAGGTCCACTTAATACATATTTATTTTGACTCACCTTTCATTCTAGAAGCAGCATCATCTGTACGCATCATTTGGCGATCTGTTGTCGCAAACAACTACGACTTGAATACTATGTGGTAAACATTCGCAAAAAAAAATAGAAAAATATCACATTCTTTAATAGACAAAGAGCCGACCAGAAACAAACAAAAAATACATCAGTAAAGCCGCGTCCAATTTCACTGGTAAATATTACCTACTAATTCTGCTGGTCTAGGCAGAGTCTACGTGGTGCGGTGGCTGACTCGTTTAGATCCGGTCTCGGCGGTTTGAAAGAAACAAAAATGTTTCTTCCCCATCCACTTGTGAAACTCAGTATTGTGGGGAGTCTCCGTGACCGAGAGGTAGCGTGTTCGGCCTCAGACCGCCAGGGCTCGAATTTCGAATCCTGTGTCCGGAGGATAGTGCCATCTCATTCATCTCACCATCCTCAGGAGGTGCTCCTGGCCCAGTTTAGCCTATATGTGCACAAATGTGGCCTAAAGCCCGATTCATTTCATATATTGCCACAATTTGTAGAAAGTAAAGACCTTGAGCAATATGCATTTATTCACTCTTTCACATAAAATGGCTCATTCGCGTCGACTGTGGCTTATAACCTGGATGTACCAGGTTCGAATCCCAGTCGGGGCAGATATTTGTCATCGTGGTTGTGCATATACAATGCTCCAAACTGTTCAAATGAAAGGAGTGTAGAGTGCTGTCTATCGTACTGTTCACTATAAAGAACCCTTGAAGTCATTCGAAATAAGAGTTGGGCATAGCCCCTTTTTGGGCTTCCTTCTGTCGCGATATTGCCATGACTGTGCCTAAGGCGACGTAAAGCAATCTTAGCTTATTCACATAAAGCTTTGCATGGCTAATATCAGCATCTGAGGATGAATTAAAATCACGAGGTGTATTATAATACCCAAATTTAGGCCTAATATCTGAAATGAAAACTCAAGGTCAATTCTGTGAAACGCAGTGACGTCGCCGAAAACCGTTTTGCATGGAAACAAAGTGAAAACAAAGTTATATAAGACCCCCTCCCCATACTTCGTTGTAGCTGGCTCGGTGACAACAATGGAGGTCAAGCTACTAAGTTTCACAGACTATTGGAATGGATTATCCCAGCTGAAATAAGTCAGCATGTTGTTATCTAAGCCTGAGTAGGCTTGATATTTGAAAATATTTACTAGGTTTGATAAATGTGAAGCAGCAATGATGGGTCACCGTTATTTCATCGTCTGCGACGCTGGCCCAACATTAAAACAACATTGGGCCAATGTCTTGTACTTGATAGGATATGCCTTCTAAACAAAAAACATTATCTAGTGTAAGTACATTTTATTATGGGTACAGTTCCCAATAATTTGCATAGCTATATAATCTGCTGAACAAATCGGTATGCGGTGACAAGGGCCTGGTATTGGTAGCCTATTAGCTGATTCGTTTAGAATGACCAAGTATGCCACCGCGCTCATAACGTCAGCTAACCTGTTGTTTATTGAACTCAATAAATAATAATAATCAAATAATACTCTTTATTGACCCATTGCGCGAAAGCCATATTTACAGAAGAAGAGCTTTGTGTGGCTGAAAATGACTTAAAATTACGCGATGACAGACCATCTGCCCCAACCTGGCCCAACCTCAAACCAGCATTGTCTCAACGTCTCGTGCTGCTGTGATGCGATCTTCGGATCAAGTATGGTATTCTACTCCTGACCAATAGTAGAGTGGTTCAGCCTGTCACCACTGGTCACATGACAGGATCAGCCAATCAAATATGTCATTCAGTTTTTTTTTAAATTAGGTGTATACTACTATACTTGGGCCCAATCTTCTCATGAAGGTAGACTCATATAGGGCCAACGTCCCGTATTCACCTCGTGTTTACTACAATAAACATTTGGCGGTATGAATCAATTTTACTCATGAATTGCTCGTTTCTATTAAATTATATTTTGCATCCATTAGCGAGGGGAGTAATTTCTAACGTAATCTCATTTGCAAATGACGAGAAATCTGTAGAAATCTGTCTATTTATGAAAGATAGACATAGGCCCTAATGCAAATTGAACTATTTATGAACTGTGTATCTTTGACAAACTGATTTGTTAGTTTCAGAAAAACATTTCATTTTGTTTTAATCTTGCTTTAAACCGTATATATGGATATTTAGCACCACAAGGGTTAATATTACCACTCCAGTGGATCTCAAATAGGCGAAGACCTTCTGCCTCCACTGAGCAAACACGCACATAATACGCCTACAATAATACATACTGACAGGTGTCTAGCGCCACAAGGGTTAGGCCTATTATCACCAGTTATTAATATATAGAAGGCAGTCCACGGTGCAGTGGTTAAGCTGCTTGTCTGAAAGTCGGAGATCACGGCTCTGGCATTCACGTTTCGAATAGACATTTGTTTCTTCCCCACTCACTCATAAAGGCTCAGTATTTTAGGGAGCATTCGTGACAATGAGATGGCATGCTCGGCCTCAGACCGCTAGGGCTCAAATTTCAACTTCATAGACACACTTGGCGGGCGGTATCCCCACAACGGTGTCACAATGTTGGACCAACTCCGCCGGCGTTGGGCCAACATTGTGACAGCGTTGACATTGCGCGTGATTCACAGACGTTATGACTTGACGGCTGTAGAGGAAGGTGTCATATCATTTATCTCACTATTCTCAGGAAGTTCTCTTGGCCTAATTTAGCCTAACTGACACCTCATTCATTCATGTGTTCATCCATTGATATAGACTGATAGCAATTCTTAACTTGTATCTGTTACATAGTAGGCGTGTTGTCATGATTCGCTATATAAACATTGTGGGCGCACAATTATGCAGTAGCCCGCATGCGCCACAGGGTCAACGTCCACATGAGCAAGACCTGTCGCAAAAGTAAATATTATGGTTCAGTGAAGTATAACGACCAGGGGGGGGGGGGTGGAGGTAAATTAGATGCCAAAATCAGTGCTTATTTACCTGGTTTACTGAGATGTCATGTAAAATATACACAAATATTTAATACGACGTACAATTTGGGAGAGACAATAATTAAACCAAGAGTCAAATCACAGGGGGGGGGGGGGTCTAATTTCATAGTCATCGTACCACAGGTACAAAAGGTTAATATTGATTTGAGAGCCTTTGTTTGCCCTCCTAAATTTCTGTTTTTTTAATATTGTAGCCTTGTCACGCCGGAAGCCTTTCGATTGACAGCTGTACGTGGTCTGTGTGCACTGTCCTCATAGCATACACACAGCAGCGACCAGAAAAATACTCTGATAGATTGTTCTTTCACAGATACAGAACTTTATATTCACGTAAGTAACTGCCAGCACTGCAATATACTTTGTAAATCTTTTTTACTTAAATGGTATGTAAGCGTTTTTTACCTGGTGGGCAGGTGTTAAATCCAAAATGAACAGAAGGCGATTTTCCTGTAACACTATGGCCTAAGTGGATAATGAACCGTGGTGGATTTAAATTCGCTGATTTCTCCGTCATTTCTTAACCAATGCTCATGAAGCACTATTTTCTAGTGGTGTGGCGAGTACCATTGTACTAAAACATCGCAAAGTGTTCAGGGTATCCTGGCGAACACGACACTTAGACCCAATGTTGGCCCACCATCTGTGACGTTGGCCCAAGAATGTTCCAATATTTGGTCTATGTGTGTTGTTTGCTGAGTAGTCATTCCATAGCTGGAGAATAGTGTCTGTACAATCTGACAATTGCTTGAGAATTAGTTGAGAATCAGAAAAATCATAGAAATTAATTTACACTGGTTACCTGGTTACATTGTTGAAGTGGATCTGGGTTGGCCTGGGATGTTCCCACGGTAGGCGCCACGCTGGGCACCCACCGTGGGCGTCATGGGCGCTATTGTCCACAATAGCACCCATCGGCCTTGGGCCACCGTCTGCGATAAACCAACAATAAACCGGCACTGGATTAATGTCCAGCGTTTCCTGGGTATGCCTAGATGCTACTTTTCACAAACGGTTAGGCTATCCAGCAAACACGACATCGACCCAATGTTGGACCAATGTTGTGTCAGCGTCGTAGACGGTGACCCAACATTGATTCAACAATGGGTCGATGTCTCGTGCTCGTTGGATACAGCGTGGCCCTTTGCAATTGCCGCTGCCTCCTGTATTCTGGTTCAAACCCTGCTTGGGGCTGATTTGTCAGAGAAATATAATGTTTCTATCCTTTCAACGTCGGGACATTGTTTTTAGTCTGTCCAACGGTGGAGGATTGTCCAAAATGAAAGTTAGATTTTCGTTGATTACTCAGTCAAGCGATATCCATGAAATGTTGTAAGCTTTATTTTCTAATCATTTGGCATCTATCCTAAAACTTAAAAAATATTGAATATTGCAAAAGTAAGACCATTAATTTTGACATGACTGTAATTTGTAATTACTAATCATGACACCCCTTTATAGAGTCATTAACTTCAGTCTGGTTTATTCTCAGAATTGTGTTACATGTCAGATGTTCTAACTTTTGAAATACTCAATTTCCCGAAATTTTCGGGGCTGTTGCCAAAGGACTTAATAAGAATGGTTACAAAATTTCGTAAAAATCGCTTGGAAATTGACTGAGCAATACCCGACAATCTTCCTTTCATATTGAATCTGACTCCACCGTTGGACAGACTGTGGATGTATGTTTTTGGGCAAGGCACTTAACTGTTACATGCTTCACTTGACTTCACTTGGTATAAATGAGTATGGCCTACCTGGTGCGGGATTGGACCCGCGTTAGAGGGAGGATGGGGTCGGAGGTCAATCTTTTTTCGCTATATAGCAAAAATAAATGTTAAGCTTACTGTAATATAATAGTATTGTGAGGCTCGGTTATTTATAATAGTGTGTTTTATTGTAGAATCTACACTCAGAGACAACACAGCATGGTTGAGAAACAGCAAAACTCAACAAGAATTTACTGATAGCTCCATGATTTTGTTAAGGTGAGTAATATATATATATATATATATATATATATATATATATATATATATATATATATATATATATGATATGCAGTATATAACATAATACAATGTAGTATGTATATAATAATTTCCTACCACAGGAGTTCAAGCCGGCGTGTTGGGGATTTATACTTATATTGCATCAGGCTGACATCTACATTATCTTTACAACCAAATACGTCTTATTCAAAAAGATCTCATTTTGTGTGACCGAATATATGTGACAAATCAGAAAATAATGGCACTTATCTTCTGGGATATTTCTCCAACTAGGACATTAGTATGATACTAAGATGTATGAGAAACCTAACATTTAAGCACGCTTTTTCCCTGAGGAAACATGCAGTGATGAAAGACTCAACACTTTGCAATTTCGGTAGTTGCTGGAGCAAGCCCGATTTCTATATTTTTACTCAGCTTATGTTTAAATTATTACGAAGACTTCTACTAGGCCTGCTTGTTTATACCGACATCAAATTTATTCATATTGCTAAAAATTGTTTTTTTTTAACGAGACGCTTTTGTCCACATTTCATTTACTTTATTACAACAGAAGTGTCAATTGAGTCGCAGTTGCTGATCTCCAATTAAGGCAGCAATACTGTAAATTTAAACAATATAAGTAGTTTGCTAGTGTAGGGATTCAAATAAATAAAAAAATATTAAGCATGTCTAAGAGTGATTGGTTAGTTAAGCAACCAACTATGTAACACGATAATAAGAGTATTTTAAAATACCAACATGTTTGATTTCGACAGAGAGGGCAGTATTGGAATAATAATTGACTTGGGATTTGACCACGTATTGAACAATGAAGAGACAAGCTCTGCAGCTTGGGTTTTATCCGAAATACTCACGTTTGGAAACACAATAGGTTCAATTGACGGCACTGGTGGTGGTGGTCTGCTGCTAACTCCCTTTGACACCAGAGGTGATGCCTTGACTTTGGTGTCAGAAGGACAGGATGGAGAACAAATATTAAGTAAGTGTGATGATCGACTTTAGACGCCAGCTTGGAAATGGGATCCTGGTTCAGTGCCTGTGGTTCCTGGTTGTTAATAGACAGTCACCTAGCTAAAATCAGATCAACCAATGTGTCTTTGATGTTTCACTGACAGTGAAACAACACTAAACCGACTTGCAGATAACGTTTCCAGTTTGCTGTTTATTAATGCCCCTTTTCCTGTAAAAATAGTCAAGCATAGCAGTAGTAAAAAAATAAAATAATATATTTAGAAAGGCTTTCTGATGATTTAGCTGCCAACCATCAATATCTAACCGTCCACCATAGTCAACAGCGGCCCGAGGCATAAGCCGAAGGTTTCTGTTGACTAAAGCAGGCTTTTTCCATTTCATTGATTTAATTGTCAATGATTATTAGGGCTTATTAGTTATGAGCCTGCATTATGGGAAGGGAGTAAGTAGGTTGCAGGATAATACCTTCTGAACTGATGTGAAACAATAGTCAAACATATCGAAAGACATAACATGTTATAATAGAAAGACTTGTTTACCTTAAAATATCTATATCAAGTACAATCATTACGTTTATTCGCCCAATCTTTGTGACATAGTGTCTTGTAATAAGCTGATAATCTGCAAATATTTGTGAAATCATGATCTTAGAGAGTTGAAATTATTTTTAGTCTAACAGCTCCAACCATGGCCATGTCATTCACATGGCATTATAAATATGCAGAAGTAGATCTATACAAAATCTGCTCAGATTATTGTTTCTGTTTGATGCCGTATTGAAATGATTATAGTCATGTTAAAATATATTATCACCGCCTGTTAAACGTGTCAAGCTCTTATGATAGGCAATTTGGCTTTTTAGCAAAACAAATGAATGAAAAATATCTGTATTTAGACACATGTGCATGGCACGTTTCATCTACTGTTTTCAAACAAACAGAAGCAATATTGCAGCGTTTCAATACACATACAATCAGCGTTGCTTACTGTTATATGTTTAATAATTGTATCACTGACAATATAATTATTCTGTATATATTTACAGCTGATGTTGCTAATTTGTGCAGCGTCTATGAGGCACTTGATATCTGTAAAAATGATGCAATATGTGAGGTTAACGAGGAGAATTCACCTGAATGCAAGTGAGTCCAAGTGCAATGATACTAGTAATTTGTGATTATGCAAATTACATCACTCATATTAATTAAGTTGAAAAAGCAAACATAAAATCAGATAATCTGACTCTTCTAGAAAAAAAAACAGTTGAAGGACGTTGTTTTGAGACGCAATCAATCAAATAATTAATCGATCAATGCATGAAACAATGAATGAATGAATCAATCAATCAATCAATCAATCAATCAATCAATCAATCAATCAATCAATCAATCAATCAATCAATCAATCAATCAATTACTATTATCTGTAAAAATGATGCGATATGTGAGGTTTACGAGAATTCACCTGAATGCAAGTGAGTCCAAGTACAATGATATTAGTAATTATTGATTATGCAAATTACATCACTCATATTATTAGAGTTAAAACTGCTAACTGGTTAAATGACACATATGATCAGATAAGCTGAATCTTCTAGGAAAAGAACCAGTTGTATGAAGTTGTATCGGGATGCAATCAATCAATCAAATAATTAAGCGATCTAGGAAATAAATAAATTAATTAATTAATTAATCAATCAGTCAGTTAATCAGTATGTCCTCACACGCTGTGCAGTGGTTTTCACTATGAATTATACATCGCTATCAACGCAGGATGGCGGATGATGATTTAAAACAATTCTAACAATCTTAGCTGATCGTGTGAGAAAATACAAATGTTGTTTATTTATCTTGCCACGTGGAAATACATCACCTTATTTTAATAAACGAGTGCTATATGTTTCCATATCGAGCTCAAATGAGCACCATTTGAATACGTTATTATTTTCCAGATGTGCTGAAGGTTATACTGGGAATGATTGCACAGAAGAAGAAGATGACTTCTGGTCCACAGAGTACATTGTGATTGCTGCAGCAGGAGGACTCGTATTGTTGATCCTTATAATAATCCTTGTAATATGCTGTGCCAGGCAGGCAGCCCAATCAGCAGCCCAACATCCGGGTGACAGAACACGGGACCCTGACATGTATGTACAATATGTAAACAGACATATATACCCATTTAATGCCTTCTGATATATACCCCTCCAATCATAGATATATTACAGGAAATAGATAGGCCCTCGGCCGGAGTCTGATGGGATTTTTGGCCGCCATCTTGGACTTTTGAGACCTTCACCTTAACGTCTCACCACACATAATACCCGTCCCATAGACTTACATGTATTATGACCCATACGCTCAGGCCTCCCAGCACTCCTAAAATGGGGAAATGTAAATAACCCTATATATCATTTTAACCATCCTGCTGTTCTCTTTCAAAATAAAAAATAAAAAAGGTATGTGAATCTGCTTGCTTTCCTGCTATTTTAGCCTAGAATAAGCTCTTGCCCCACTCTCCCCCGGACGACCTAGAAAAAAATTGACCTCGTTTTTTAGAAGAGCCTTGTTACAGCCAGCGCAAGGACTTCCTGTTAGATCTATCTTTTATCATTTCGATGCTTTTGCTACAACAAAACATCACAGAATCGATTTAAATTGGTATCAAAATGATATTTCCGTGATAATCACCACAGGAGCTGCTGCAAAGAGCCACAATTTTTAAAAAGAGACTAACTTTCTTATTCTTAAACTTTATAATGATATGCGCGAATGAATTTGTGTGGTGAGACCTTAAGGGAAATAAACATGTTTATGTAATATTTTTTTTCAAGTGAGCTAGAAAATACATTCTATTCTGAAATCGAAAAAGAAAACCTTGTCCAATTCCGATGAGCAGAAGGCACACAAACGCAAAATGAAATTCCCCTGTTTATTACTAGATCCCGAGAAATGGCCCGTTTTTCGATATTACAACATAATTTTCCATTTTCATGAAGCATCTGTATGGGATTTTCTATTTTTTCAGAGACTCGTCTTGAAATTGGGCAATGAATGATTTTATTTCTTCAGAGTAGTGATGTACGGACATTATACACACAAACAAAAGAGGTATAAATACCAAAGGACAAGAAAATCAATGCGGGGAAGCGGAAGAACCAAGTTGAACTTACAACTGTTTCAGTGCTATATGGACGAATGCTTTGTATATGGGCCATAATTGAACATTATCGATTTAGTTTCGTTAAATTCGCTAGAAAACATGTCTATATTATATTTTTTTGCTGAATTGGCTGCCTGGTGATAATAAATGAGCAAAATTAATGGTCTAGTAGCAATAAAACATCCCACAGGCGCGAAAATGTGTTTTCTGGAACTATGGCCTTAACGTCTCACCACACATAATACCCGTCCCATAGACTTACATGTATTATGACCCATACGCTCAGGCCTCCCAGCACTCCTAAAATGGGGAAATGTAAATAACCCTATATATCATTTTAACCATCCTGCTGTTCTCTTTCAAAATAAAAAATAAAAAAGGTATGTGAATCTGCTTGCTTTCCTGCTATTTTAGCCTAGAATAAGCTCTTGCCCCACTCTCCCCCGGGCGACCTAGAAAAAAATTGACCTCGTTTTTTAGAAGAGCCTTGTTACAGCCAGCGCAAGGACTTCCTGTTAGATCTATCTTTTATCATTTCGATGCTTTTGCTACAACAAAACATCACAGAATCGATTTAAATTGGTATCAAAATGATATTTCCGTGATAATCACCACAGGAGCTGCTGCAAAGAGCCACAATTTTTAAAAAGAGACTAACTTTCTTATTCTTAAACTTTATAATGATATGCGCGAATGAATTTGTGTGGTGAGACCTTAAGGGAAATAAACATGTTTATGTAATATTTTTTTTCAAGTGAGCTAGAAAATACATTCTATTCTGAAATCGAAAAAGAAAACCTTGTCCAATTCCGATGAGCAGAAGGCACACAAACGCAAAATGAAATTCCCCTGTTTATTACTAGATCCCGAGAAATGGCCCGTTTTTCGATATTACAACATAATTTTCCATTTTCATGAAGCATCTGTATGGGATTTTCTATTTTTTCAGAGACTCGTCTTGAAATTGGGCAATGAATGATTTTATTTCTTCAGAGTAGTGATGTACGGACATTATACACACAAACAAAAGAGGTATAAATACCAAAGGACAAGAAAATCAATGCGGGGAAGCGGAAGAACCAAGTTGAACTTACAACTGTTTCAGTGCTATATGGACGAATGCTTTGTATATGGGCCATAATTGAACATTATCGATTTAGTTTCGTTAAATTCGCTAGAAAACATGTCTATATTATATTTTTTTGCTGAATTGGCTGCCTGGTGATAATAAATGAGCAAAATTAATGGTCTAGTAGCAATAAAACATCCCACAGGCGCGAAAATGTGTTTTCTGGAACTATGGCCTTAACGTCTCACCACACATAATACCCGTCCCATAGACTTACATGTATTATGACCCATACGCTCAGGCCTCCCAGCACTCCTAAAATGGGGAAATGTAAATAACCCTATATATCATTTTAACCATCCTGCTGTTCTCTTTCAAAATAAAAAATAAAAAAGGTATGTGAATCTGCTTGCTTTCCTGCTATTTTAGCCTAGAATAAGCTCTTGCCCCACTCTCCCCCGGGCGACCTAGAAAAAAATTGACCTCGTTTTTTAGAAGAGCCTTGTTACAGCCAGCGCAAGGACTTCCTGTTAGATCTATCTTTTATCATTTCGATGCTTTTGCTACAACAAAACATCACAGAATCGATTTAAATTGGTATCAAAATGATATTTCCGTGATAATCACCACAGGAGCTGCTGCAAAGAGCCACAATTTTTAAAAAGAGACTAACTTTCTTATTCTTAAACTTTATAATGATATGCGCGAATGAATTTGTGTGGTGAGACCTTAAGGGAAATAAACATGTTTATGTAATATTTTTTTTCAAGTGAGCTAGAAAATACATTCTATTCTGAAATCGAAAAAGAAAACCTTGTCCAATTCCGATGAGCAGAAGGCACACAAACGCAAAATGAAATTCCCCTGTTTATTACTAGATCCCGAGAAATGGCCCGTTTTTCGATATTACAACATAATTTTCCATTTTCATGAAGCATCTGTATGGGATTTTCTATTTTTTCAGAGACTCGTCTTGAAATTGGGCAATGAATGATTTTATTTTTTCAGAGTAGTGATGTACGGACATTATACACACAAACAAAAGAGGTATAAATACCAAAGGACAAGAAAATCAATGCGGGGAAGCGGAAGAACCAAGTTGAACTTACAACTGTTTCAGTGCTATATGGACGAATGCTTTGTATATGGGCCATAATTGAACATTATCGATTTAGTTTCGTTAAATTCGCTAGAAAACATGTCTATATTATATTTTTTTGCTGAATTGGCTGCCTGGTGATAATAAATGAGCAAAATTAATGGTCTAGTAGCAATAAAACATCCCACAGGCGCGAAAATGTGTTTTCTGGAACTATGGCCTTAACGTCTCACCACACATAATACCCGTCCCATAGACTTACATGTATTATGACCCATACGCTCAGGCCTCCCAGCACTCCTAAAATGGGGAAATGTAAATGACCCTATATATCATTTTAACCATCCTGCTGTTCTCTTTCAAAATAAAAAATAAAAAAGGTATGTGAATCTGCTTGCTTTCCTGCTATTTTAGCCTAGAATAAGCTCTTGCCCCACTCTCCCCCGGGCGACCTAGAAAAAAATTGACCTCGTTTTTAGCCCGCCTTTTAATTTTAATTAAAAAAGGTGGGCTATTGCAATTGAAGTTCGGCGTCGTCGGCGTCGGCGTCGGCGTCGGCGTCGGCGTCGGCGTCAGCGTCGGCGTCGGCGTCGGCGTTAACATTTACTTGTGGGCGCGATAACTTGAAAAGTTTTTCATGTTTTCTTCCCAAATTTGTTTTGCATGTTACTAATGACCACTTCTCGGACAAGTTCAATAATGGCTGAAAAAAAATTCAAAATGGCCGACTTTTTGCGATTTTTCACCTTTTACGTCAATAATTTGACCTTGTGGGCGCGATAACTTGAAAAGTTTTTCACATATCCTTTTCAAATTTGTTATTCATGTTACTAATGACCAGTTCTCGGACAAGTTCAATAATGGCCGGAAAAAAAAAAAAAATGGCCGATTTATTGCGATTTTTCACATTTTACGTCAATAATTTGACCTTGTGGGCGCGATAACTTGAAAAGTTTTTCACATATCCTTTTCAAATTTGTTATGCATGTTACTAATGACCAGTTCTCGGACAAGTTCAATAATGGCCGAAAAAAAAAAAAAAATGACCGATTTATTGCGATTTTTCACATTTTACGTCAATAATTTGACCTTGTGGGCGCGATAAGTTGAAAAGTTTTTCACATATCCTCTTCAAATTGGTTATGCATGTTACTAATAAGTAGTTCTTGGACAAGTTCAATAATGGCCGAAAAAAAAAAAAAAATGGCCGATTTATTGCGATTTTTCACATTTTACGTCAATAATTTGACCTTGTGGGCGCGAAAACTTGAAAAGTTTTTCACATATCCTCTTCAAATTGGTTATGCATATTACTAATAAGTAGTTCTTGGAGAAGTTCAATAATGGCCGGAAAAAAAAAAAAATGACCGATTTATTGCGATTTTTCTCATTTTACGTCAATAATTTGACCCTGTGGGCGCGATAACTTGAAAAGTTTTTCACATAATCTCTTCAAATTTGTTATGTATGTTACTTATAAGTAGTTCTTGGACAAGTTCAATAATGGCTGAAAAAAAAAAAAAATGGCAGATTTATTGTGATTTTTCTCATTTTACGTCAATAATTTGACCTTGTGGGCGCGATAACTTGAAAAGTTTTTCACATATCCTCTTCAAATTTGTTATGCATGTTACTAATAAGTAGTTCTTGGACAAGTTCAATAATGGCTGAAAAAAAATTCAAAATGGCCAATTTATTGCGATTTTTCTCATTTTACGTCAATAATTTGACCTTGTAGGCGCGATAACTTCAACATTTTCACAAGTATCCTCTTCAAGTTTGTTATGCATGTTACTAATAAGCAGTTCTTGGACAAGCTCAATAATGGCCGCTAAAAAAATCAAAATGGTCGACTTATTGCGATTTTTCACATTTATTTTACGTCCATAATTTGACCTTGTGGGTGCGATAACTTGAAAAGCGGCTCGTTTTTTATAGATCTGCTTGTAGTCTATGCAAGTATTATATATTATATCATATTATACATGTATCTATCTTATTTAACATACCATTTATATCTTGGGTTGTTATTTACGTGATGACATTCGTCTTTACTTTCTTTATCATAATTTGGCGGCGGGCTATTATCGAGTGTGCTCTTGTTTAGAAGAGCCTTGTTACAGCCAGCGCAAGGACTTCCTGTTAGATCTATCTTTTATCATTTCGATGCTTTTGCTACAACAAAACATCACAGAATCGATTTAAATTGGTATCAAAATGATATTTCCGTGATAATCACCACAGGAGCTGCTGCAAAGAGCCACAATTTTTAAAAAGAGACTAACTTTCTTATTCTTAAACTTTATAATGATATGCGCGAATGAATTTGTGTGGTGAGACCTTAAGGGAAATAAACATGTTTATGTAATATTTTTTTTCAAGTGAGCTAGAAAATACATTCTATTCTGAAATCGAAAAAGAAAACCTTGTCCAATTCCGATGAGCAGAAGGCACACAAACGCAAAATGAAATTCCCCTGTTTATTACTAGATCCCGAGAAATGGCCCGTTTTTCGATATTACAACATAATTTTCCATTTTCATGAAGCATCTGTATGGGATTTTCTATTTTTTCAGAGACTCGTCTTGAAATTGGGCAATGAATGATTTTATTTCTTCAGAGTAGTGATGTACGGACATTATACACACAAACAAAAGAGGTATAAATACCAAAGGACAAGAAAATCAATGCGGGGAAGCGGAAGAACCAAGTTGAACTTACAACTGTTTCAGTGCTATATGGACGAATGCTTTGTATATGGGCCATAATTGAACATTATCGATTTAGTTTCGTTAAATTCGCTAGAAAACATGTCTATATTATATTTTTTTGCTGAATTGGCTGCCTGGTGATAATAAATGAGCAAAATTAATGGTCTAGTAGCAATAAAACATCCCACAGGCGCGAAAATGTGTTTTCTGGAACTATGGCCTTAACGTCTCACCACACATAATACCCGTCCCATAGACTTACATGTATTATGACCCATACGCTCAGGCCTCCCAGCACTCCTAAAATGGGGAAATGTAAATAACCCTATATATCATTTTAACCATCCTGCTGTTTTCTTTCAAAATAAAAAATAAAAAAGGTATGTGAATCTGCTTGCTTTCCTGCTATTTTAGCCTAGAATAAGCTCTTGCCCCACTCTCCCCCGGGCGACCTAGAAAAAAATTGACCTCGTTTTTTAGAAGAGCCTTGTTACAGCCAGCGCAAGGACTTCCTGTTAGATCTATCTTTTATCATTTCGATGCTTTTGCTACAACAAAACATCACAGAATCGATTTAAATTGGTATCAAAATGATATTTCCGTGATAATCACCACAGGAGCTGCTGCAAAGAGCCACAATTTTTAAAAAGAGACTAACTTTCTTATTCTTAAACTTTATAATGATATGCGCGAATGAATTTGTGTGGTGAGACCTTAAGGGAAATAAACATGTTTATGTAATATTTTTTTTCAAGTGAGCTAGAAAATACATTCTATTCTGAAATCGAAAAAGAAAACCTTGTCCAATTCCGATGAGCAGAAGGCACACAAACGCAAAATGAAATTCCCCTGTTTATTACTAGATCCCGAGAAATGGCCCGTTTTTCGATATTACAACATAATTTTCCATTTTCATGAAGCATCTGTATGGGATTTTCTATTTTTTCAGAGACTCGTCTTGAAATTGGGCAATGAATGATTTTATTTCTTCAGAGTAGTGATGTACGGACATTATACACACAAACAAAAGAGGTATAAATACCAAAGGACAAGAAAATCAATGCGGGGAAGCGGAAGAACCAAGTTGAACTTACAACTGTTTCAGTGCTATATGGACGAATGCTTTGTATATGGGCCATAATTGAACATTATCGATTTAGTTTCGTTAAATTCGCTAGAAAACATGTCTATATTATATTTTTTTGCTGAATTGGCTGCCTGGTGATAATAAATGAGCAAAATTAATGGTCTAGTAGCAATAAAACATCCCACAGGCGCAAAAATGTGTTTTCTGGAACTATGGCCTTAACGTCTCACCACACATAATACCCGTCCCATAGACTTACATGTATTATGACCCATACGCTCAGGCCTCCCAGCACTCCTAAAATGGGGAAATGTAAATAACCCTATATATCATTTTAACCATCCTGCTGTTCTCTTTCAAAATAAAAAATAAAAAAGGTATGTGAATCTGCTTGCTTTCCTGCTATTTTAGCCTAGAATAAGCTCTTGCCCCACTCTCCCCCGGGCGACCTAGAAAAAAATTGACCTCGTTTTTTAGAAGAGCCTTGTTACAGCCAGCGCAAGGACTTCCTGTTGGATCTATCTTTTATCATTTCGATGCTTTTGCTACAACAAAACATCACAGAATCGATTTAAATTGGTATCAAAATGATATTTCCGTGATAATCACCACAGGAGCTGCTGCAAAGAGCCACAATTTTTAAAAAGAGACTAACTTTCTTATTCTTAAACTTTATAATGATATGCGCGAATGAATTTGTGTGGTGAGACCTTAAGGGAAATAAACATGTTTATGTAATATTTTTTTTCAAGTGAGCTAGAAAATACATTCTATTCTGAAATCGAAAAAGAAAACCTTGTCCAATTCCGATGAGCAGAAGGCACACAAACGCAAAATGAAATTCCCCTGTTTATTACTAGATCCCGAGAAATGGCCCGTTTTTCGATATTACAACATAATTTTCCATTTTCATGAAGCATCTGTATGGGATTTTCTATTTTTTCAGAGACTCGTCTTGAAATTGGGCAATGAATGATTTTATTTCTTCAGAGTAGTGATGTACGGACATTATACACACAAACAAAAGAGGTATAAATACCAAAGGACAAGAAAATCAATGCGGGGAAGCGGAAGAACCAAGTTGAACTTACAACTGTTTCAGTGCTATATGGACGAATGCTTTGTATATGGGCCATAATTGAACATTATCGATTTAGTTTCGTTAAATTCGCTAGAAAACATGTCTATATTATATTTTTTTGCTGAATTGGCTGCCTGGTGATAATAAATGAGCAAAATTAATGGTCTAGTAGCAATAAAACATCCCACAGGCGCGAAAATGTGTTTTCTGGAACTATGGCCTTAACGTCTCACCACACATAATACCCGTCCCATAGACTTACATGTATTATGACCCATACGCTCAGGCCTCCCAGCACTCCTAAAATGGGGAAATGTAAATAACCCTATATATCATTTTAACCATCCTGCTGTTCTCTTTCAAAATAAAAAAGGTATGTGAATCTGCTTGCTTTCCTGCTATTTTAGCCTAGAATAAGCTCTTGCCCCACTCTCCCCCGGGCGACCTAGAAAAAAATTGACCTCGTTTTTTAGAAGAGCCTTGTTACAGCCAGCGCAAGGACTTCCTGTTAGATCTATCTTTTATCATTTCGATGCTTTTGCTACAACAAAACATCACAGAATCGATTTAAATTGGTATCAAAATGATATTTCCGTGATAATCACCACAGGAGCTGCTGCAAAGAGCCACAATTTTTAAAAAGAGACTAACTTTCTTATTCTTAAACTTTATAATGATATGCGCGAATGAATTTGTGTGGTGAGACCTTAAGGGAAATAAACATGTTTATGTAATATTTTTTTTCAAGTGAGCTAGAAAATACATTCTATTCTGAAATCGAAAAAGAAAACCTTGTCCAATTCCGATGAGCAGAAGGCACACAAACGCAAAATGAAATTCCCCTGTTTATTACTAGATCCCGAGAAATGGCCCGTTTTTCGATATTACAACATAATTTTCCATTTTCATGAAGCATCTGTATGGGATTTTCTATTTTTTCAGAGACTCGTCTTGAAATTGGGCAATGAATGATTTTATTTCTTCAGAGTAGTGATGTACGGACATTATACACACAAACAAAAGAGGTATAAATACCAAAGGACAAGAAAATCAATGCGGGGAAGCGGAAGAACCAAGTTGAACTTACAACTGTTTCAGTGCTATATGGACGAATGCTTTGTATATGGGCCATAATTGAACATTATCGATTTAGTTTCGTTAAATTCGCTAGAAAACATGTCTATATTATATTTTTTTGCTGAATTGGCTGCCTGGTGATAATAAATGAGCAAAATTAATGGTCTAGTAGCAATAAAACATCCCACAGGCGCGAAAATGTGTTTTCTGGAACTATGGCCTTAACGTCTCACCACACATAATACCCGTCCCATAGACTTACATGTATTATGACCCATACGCTCAGGCCTCCCAGCACTCCTAAAATGGGGAAATGTAAATAACCCTATATATCATTTTAACCATCCTGCTGTTCTCTTTCAAAATAAAAAATAAAAAAGGTATGTGAATCTGCTTGCTTTCCTGCTATTTTATCCTAGAATAAGCTCTTGCCCCACTCTCCCCCGGGCGACCTAGAAAAAAATTGACCTCGTTTTTTAGAAGAGCCTTGTTACAGCCAGCGCAAGGACTTCCTGTTAGATCTATCTTTTATCATTTCGATGCTTTTGCTACAACAAAACATCACAGAATCGATTTAAATTGGTATCAAAATGATATTTCCGTGATAATCACCACAGGAGCTGCTGCAAAGAGCCACAATTTTTAAAAAGAGACTAACTTTCTTATTCTTAAACTTTATAATGATATGCGCGAATGAATTTGTGTGGTGAGACCTTAAGGGAAATAAACATGTTTATGTAATATTTTTTTTCAAGTGAGCTAGAAAATACATTCTATTCTGAAATCGAAAAAGAAAACCTTGTCCAATTCCGATGAGCAGAAGGCACACAAACGCAAAATGAAATTCCCCTGTTTATTACTAGATCCCGAGAAATGGCCCGTTTTTCGATATTACAACATAATTTTCCATTTTCATGAAGCATCTGTATGGGATTTTCTATTTTTTCAGAGACTCGTCTTGAAATTGGGCAATGAATGATTTTATTTCTTCAGAGTAGTGATGTACGGACATTATACACACAAACAAAAGAGGTATAAATACCAAAGGACAAGAAAATCAATGCGGGGAAGCGGAAGAACCAAGTTGAACTTACAACTGTTTCAGTGCTATATGGACGAATGCTTTGTATATGGGCCATAATTGAACATTATCGATTTAGTTTCGTTAAATTCGCTAGAAAACATGTCTATATTATATTTTTTTGCTGAATTGGCTGCCTGGTGATAATAAATGAGCAAAATTAATGGTCTAGTAGCAATAAAACATCCCACAGGCGCGAAAATGTGTTTTCTGGAACTATGGCCTTAACGTCTCACCACACATAATACCCGTCCCATAGACTTACATGTATTATGACCCATACGCTCAGGCCTCCCAGCACTCCTAAAATGGGGAAATGTAAATAACCCTATATATCATTTTAACCATCCTGCTGTTCTCTTTCAAAATAAAAAATAAAAAAGGTATGTGAATCTGCTTGCTTTCCTGCTATTTTAGCCTAGAATAAGCTCTTGCCCCACTCTCCCCCGGGCGACCTAGAAAAAAATTGACCTCGTTTTTTAGAAGAGCCTTGTTACAGCCAGCGCAAGGACTTCCTGTTAGATCTATCTTTTATCATTTCGATGCTTTTGCTACAACAAAACATCACAGAATCGATTTAAATTGGTATCAAAATGATATTTCCGTGATAATCACCACAGGAGCTGCTGCAAAGAGCCACAATTTTTAAAAAGAGACTAACTTTCTTATTCTTAAACTTTATAATGATATGCGCGAATGAATTTGTGTGGTGAGACCTTAAGGGAAATAAACATGTTTATGTAATATTTTTTTTCAAGTGAGCTAGAAAATACATTCTATTCTGAAATCGAAAAAGAAAACCTTGTCCAATTCCGATGAGCAGAAGGCACACAAACGCAAAATGAAATTCCCCTGTTTATTACTAGATCCCGAGAAATGGCCCGTTTTTCGATATTACAACATAATTTTCCATTTTCATGAAGCATCTGTATGGGATTTTCTATTTTTTCAGAGACTCGTCTTGAAATTGGGCAATGAATGATTTTATTTCTTCAGAGTAGTGATGTACGGACATTATACACACAAACAAAAGAGGTATAAATACCAAAGGACAAGAAAATCAATGCGGGGAAGCGGAAGAACCAAGTTGAACTTACAACTGTTTCAGTGCTATATGGACGAATGCTTTGTATATGGGCCATAATTGAACATTATCGATTTAGTTTCGTTAAATTCGCTAGAAAACATGTCTATATTATATTTTTTTGCTGAATTGGCTGCCTGGTGATAATAAATGAGCAAAATTAATGGTCTAGTAGCAATAAAACATCCCACAGGCGCGAAAATGTGTTTTCTGGAACTATGGCCTTAACGTCTCACCACACATAATACCCGTCCCATAGACTTACATGTATTATGACCCATACGCTCAGGCCTCCCAGCACTCCTAAAATGGGGAAATGTAAATAACCCTATATATCATTTTAACCATCCTGCTGTTCTCTTTCAAAATAAAAAATAAAAAAGGTATGTGAATCTGCTTGCTTTCCTGCTATTTTAGCCTAGAATAAGCTCTTGCCCCACTCTCCCCCGGGCGACCTAGAAAAAAATTGACCTCGTTTTTTAGAAGAGCCTTGTTACAGCCAGCGCAAGGACTTCCTGTTAGATCTATCTTTTATCATTTCGATGCTTTTGCTACAACAAAACATCACAGAATCGATTTAAATTGGTATCAAAATGATATTTCCGTGATAATCACCACAGGAGCTGCTGCAAAGAGCCACAATTTTTAAAAAGAGACTAACTTTCTTATTCTTAAACTTTATAATGATATGCGCGAATGAATTTGTGTGGTGAGACCTTAAGGGAAATAAACATGTTTATGTAATATTTTTTTTCAAGTGAGCTAGAAAATACATTCTATTCTGAAATCGAAAAAGAAAACCTTGTCCAATTCCGATGAGCAGAAGGCACACAAACGCAAAATGAAATTCCCCTGTTTATTACTAGATCCCGAGAAATGGCCCGTTTTTCGATATTACAACATAATTTTCCATTTTCATGAAGCATCTGTATGGGATTTTCTATTTTTTCAGAGACTCGTCTTGAAATTGGGCAATGAATGATTTTATTTCTTCAGAGTAGTGATGTACGGACATTATACACACAAACAAAAGAGGTATAAATACCAAAGGACAAGAAAATCAATGCGGGGAAGCGGAAGAACCAAGTTGAACTTACAACTGTTTCAGTGCTATATGGACGAATGCTTTGTATATGGGCCATAATTGAACATTATCGATTTAGTTTCGTTAAATTCGCTAGAAAACATGTCTATATTATATTTTTTTGCTGAATTGGCTGCCTGGTGATAATAAATGAGCAAAATTAATGGTCTAGTAGCAATAAAACATCCCACAGGCGCGAAAATGTGTTTTCTGGAACTATGGCCTTAACGTCTCACCACACATAATACCCGTCCCATAGACTTACATGTATTATGACCCATACGCTCAGGCCTCCCAGCACTCCTAAAATGGGGAAATGTAAATAACCCTATATATCATTTTAACCATCCTGCTGTTCTCTTTCAAAATAAAAAATAAAAAAGGTATGTGAATCTGCTTGCTTTCCTGCTATTTTAGCCTAGAATAAGCTCTTGCCCCACTCTCCCCCGGGCGACCTAGAAAAAAATTGACCTCGTTTTTTAGAAGAGCCTTGTTACAGCCAGCGCAAGGACTTCCTGTTAGATCTATCTTTTATCATTTCGATGCTTTTGCTACAACAAAACATCACAGAATCGATTTAAATTGGTATCAAAATGATATTTCCGTGATAATCACCACAGGAGCTGCTGCAAAGAGCCACAATTTTTAAAAAGAGACTAACTTTCTTATTCTTAAACTTTATAATGATATGCGCGAATGAATTTGTGTGGTGAGACCTTAAGGGAAATAAACATGTTTATGTAATATTTTTTTTCAAGTGAGCTAGAAAATACATTCTATTCTGAAATCGAAAAAGAAAACCTTGTCCAATTCCGATGAGCAGAAGGCACACAAACGCAAAATGAAATTCCCCTGTTTATTACTAGATCCCGAGAAATGGCCCGTTTTTCGATATTACAACATAATTTTCCATTTTCATGAAGCATCTGTATGGGATTTTCTATTTTTTCAGAGACTCGTCTTGAAATTGGGCAATGAATGATTTTATTTCTTCAGAGTAGTGATGTACGGACATTATACACACAAACAAAAGAGGTATAAATACCAAAGGACAAGAAAATCAATGCGGGGAAGCGGAAGAACCAAGTTGAACTTACAACTGTTTCAGTGCTATATGGACGAATGCTTTGTATATGGGCCATAATTGAACATTATCGATTTAGTTTCGTTAAATTCGCTAGAAAACATGTCTATATTATATTTTTTTGCTGAATTGGCTGCCTGGTGATAATAAATGAGCAAAATTAATGGTCTAGTAGCAATAAAACATCCCACAGGCGCGAAAATGTGTTTTCTGGAACTATGGCCTTAACGTCTCACCACACATAATACCCGTCCCATAGACTTACATGTATTATGACCCATACGCTCAGGCCTCCCAGCACTCCTAAAATGGGGAAATGTAAATAACCCTATATATCATTTTAACCATCCTGCTGTTCTCTTTCAAAATAAAAAATAAAAAAGGTATGTGAATCTGCTTGCTTTCCTGCTATTTTAGCCTAGAATAAGCTCTTGCCCCACTCTCCCCCGGGCGACCTAGAAAAAAATTGACCTCGTTTTTTAGAAGAGCCTTGTTACAGCCAGCGCAAGGACTTCCTGTTAGATCTATCTTTTATCATTTCGATGCTTTTGCTACAACAAAACATCACAGAATCGATTTAAATTGGTATCAAAATGATATTTCCGTGATAATCACCACAGGAGCTGCTGCAAAGAGCCACAATTTTTAAAAAGAGACTAACTTTCTTATTCTTAAACTTTATAATGATATGCGCGAATGAATTTGTGTGGTGAGACCTTAAGGGAAATAAACATGTTTATGTAATATTTTTTTTCAAGTGAGCTAGAAAATACATTCTATTCTGAAATCGAAAAAGAAAACCTTGTCCAATTCCGATGAGCAGAAGGCACACAAACGCAAAATGAACTTCCCCTGTTTATTACTAGATCCCGAGAAATGGCCCGTTTTTCGATATTACAACATAATTTTCCATTTTCATGAAGCATCTGTATGGGATTTTCTATTTTTTCAGAGACTCGTCTTGAAATTGGGCAATGAATGATTTTATTTCTTCAGAGTAGTGATGTACGGACATTATACACACAAACAAAAGAGGTATAAATACCAAAGGACAAGAAAATCAATGCGGGGAAGCGGAAGAACCAAGTTGAACTTACAACTGTTTCAGTGCTATATGGACGAATGCTTTGTATATGGGCCATAATTGAACATTATCGATTTAGTTTCGTTAAATTCGCTAGAAAACATGTCTATATTATATTTTTTTGCTGAATTGGCTGCCTGGTGATAATAAATGAGCAAAATTAATGGTCTAGTAGCAATAAAACATCCCACAGGCGCGAAAATGTGTTTTCTGGAACTATGGCCTTAACGTCTCACCACACATAATACCCGTCCCATAGACTTACATGTATTATGACCCATACGCTCAGGCCTCCCAGCACTCCTAAAATGGGGAAATGTAAATAACCCTATATATCATTTTAACCATCCTGCTGTTCTCTTTCAAAATAAAAAATAAAAAAGGTATGTGAATCTGCTTGCTTTCCTGCTATTTTAGCCTAGAATAAGCTCTTGCCCCACTCTCCCCCGGGCGACCTAGAAAAAAATTGACCTCGTTTTTTAGAAGAGCCTTGTTACAGCCAGCGCAAGGACTTCCTGTTAGATCTATCTTTTATCATTTCGATGCTTTTGCTACAACAAAACATCACAGAATCGATTTAAATTGGTATCAAAATGATATTTCCGTGATAATCACCACAGGAGCTGCTGCAAAGAGCCACAATTTTTAAAAAGAGACTAACTTTCTTATTCTTAAACTTTATAATGATATGCGCGAATGAATTTGTGTGGTGAGACCTTAAGGGAAATAAACATGTTTATGTAATATTTTTTTTCAAGTGAGCTAGAAAATACATTCTATTCTGAAATCGAAAAAGAAAACCTTGTCCAATTCCGATGAGCAGAAGGCACACAAACGCAAAATGAAATTCCCCTGTTTATTACTAGATCCCGAGAAATGGCCCGTTTTTCGATATTACAACATAATTTTCCATTTTCATGAAGCATCTGTATGGGATTTTCTATTTTTTCAGAGACTCGTCTTGAAATTGGGCAATGAATGATTTTATTTCTTCAGAGTAGTGATGTACGGACATTATACACACAAACAAAAGAGGTATAAATACCAAAGGACAAGAAAATCAATGCGGGGAAGCGGAAGAACCAAGTTGAACTTACAACTGTTTCAGTGCTATATGGACGAATGCTTTGTATATGGGCCATAATTGAACATTATCGATTTAGTTTCGTTAAATTCGCTAGAAAACATGTCTATATTATATTTTTTTGCTGAATTGGCTGCCTGGTGATAATAAATGAGCAAAATTAATGGTCTAGTAGCAATAAAACATCCCACAGGCGCGAAAATGTGTTTTCTGGAACTATGGCCTTAACGTCTCACCACACATAATACCCGTCCCATAGACTTACATGTATTATGACCCATACGCTCAGGCCTCCCAGCACTCCTAAAATGGGGAAATGTAAATAACCCTATATATCATTTTAACCATCCTGCTGTTCTCTTTCAAAATAAAAAATAAAAAAGGTATGTGAATCTGCTTGCTTTCCTGCTATTTTAGCCTAGAATAAGCTCTTGCCCCACTCTCCCCCGGGCGACCTAGAAAAAAATTGACCTCGTTTTTTAGAAGAGCCTTGTTACAGCCAGCGCAAGGACTTCCTGTTAGATCTATCTTTTATCATTTCGATGCTTTTGCTACAACAAAACATCACAGAATCGATTTAAATTGGTATCAAAATGATATTTCCGTGATAATCACCACAGGAGCTGCTGCAAAGAGCCACAATTTTTAAAAAGAGACTAACTTTCTTATTCTTAAACTTTATAATGATATGCGCGAATGAATTTGTGTGGTGAGACCTTAAGGGAAATAAACATGTTTATGTAATATTTTTTTTCAAGTGAGCTAGAAAATACATTCTATTCTGAAATCGAAAAAGAAAACCTTGTCCAATTCCGATGAGCAGAAGGCACACAAACGCAAAATGAAATTCCCCTGTTTATTACTAGATCCCGAGAAATGGCCCGTTTTTCGATATTACAACATAATTTTCCATTTTCATGAAGCATCTGTATGGGATTTTCTATTTTTTCAGAGACTCGTCTTGAAATTGGGCAATGAATGATTTTATTTCTTCAGAGTAGTGATGTACGGACATTATACACACAAACAAAAGAGGTATAAATACCAAAGGACAAGAAAATCAATGCGGGGAAGCGGAAGAACCAAGTTGAACTTACAACTGTTTCAGTGCTATATGGACGAATGCTTTGTATATGGGCCATAATTGAACATTATCGATTTAGTTTCGTTAAATTCGCTAGAAAACATGTCTATATTATATTTTTTTGCTGAATTGGCTGCCTGGTGATAATAAATGAGCAAAATTAATGGTCTAGTAGCAATAAAACATCCCACAGGCGCGAAAATGTGTTTTCTGGAACTATGGCCTTAACGTCTCACCACACATAATACCCGTCCCATAGACTTACATGTATTATGACCCATACGCTCAGGCCTCCCAGCACTCCTAAAATGGGGAAATGTAAATAACCCTATATATCATTTTAACCATCCTGCTGTTCTCTTTCAAAATAAAAAATAAAAAAGGTATGTGAATCTGCTTGCTTTCCTGCTATTTTAGCCTAGAATAAGCTCTTGCCCCACTCTCCCCCGGGCGACCTAGAAAAAAATTGACCTCGTTTTTTAGAAGAGCCTTGTTACAGCCAGCGCAAGGACTTCCTGTTAGATCTATCTTTTATCATTTCGATGCTTTTGCTACAACAAAACATCACAGAATCGATTTAAATTGGTATCAAAATGATATTTCCGTGATAATCACCACAGGAGCTGCTGCAAAGAGCCACAATTTTTAAAAAGAGACTAACTTTCTTATTCTTAAACTTTATAATGATATGCGCGAATGAATTTGTGTGGTGAGACCTTAAGGGAAATAAACATGTTTATGTAATATTTTTTTTCAAGTGAGCTAGAAAATACATTCTATTCTGAAATCGAAAAAGAAAACCTTGTCCAATTCCGATGAGCAGAAGGCACACAAACGCAAAATGAAATTCCCCTGTTTATTACTAGATCCCGAGAAATGGCCCGTTTTTCGATATTACAACATAATTTTCCATTTTCATGAAGCATCTGTATGGGATTTTCTATTTTTTCAGAGACTCGTCTTGAAATTGGGCAATGAATGATTTTATTTCTTCAGAGTAGTGATGTACGGACATTATACACACAAACAAAAGAGGTATAAATACCAAAGGACAAGAAAATCAATGCGGGGAAGCGGAAGAACCAAGTTGAACTTACAACTGTTTCAGTGCTATATGGACGAATGCTTTGTATATGGGCCATAATTGAACATTATCGATTTAGTTTCGTTAAATTCGCTAGAAAACATGTCTATATTATATTTTTTTGCTGAATTGGCTGCCTGGTGATAATAAATGAGCAAAATTAATGGTCTAGTAGCAATAAAACATCCCACAGGCGCGAAAATGTGTTTTCTGGAACTATGGCCTTAACGTCTCACCACACATAATACCCGTCCCATAGACTTACATGTATTATGACCCATACGCTCAGGCCTCCCAGCACTCCTAAAATGGGGAAATGTAAATAACCCTATATATCATTTTAACCATCCTGCTGTTCTCTTTCAAAATAAAAAATAAAAAAGGTATGTGAATCTGCTTGCTTTCCTGCTATTTTAGCCTAGAATAAGCTCTTGCCCCACTCTCCCCCGGGCGACCTAGAAAAAAATTGACCTCGTTTTTTAGAAGAGCCTTGTTACAGCCAGCGCAAGGACTTCCTGTTAGATCTATCTTTTATCATTTCGATGCTTTTGCTACAACAAAACATCACAGAATCGATTTAAATTGGTATCAAAATGATATTTCCGTGATAATCACCACAGGAGCTGCTGCAAAGAGCCACAATTTTTAAAAAGAGACTAACTTTCTTATTCTTAAACTTTATAATGATATGCGCGAATGAATTTGTGTGGTGAGACCTTAAGGGAAATAAACATGTTTATGTAATATTTTTTTTCAAGTGAGCTAGAAAATACATTCTATTCTGAAATCGAAAAAGAAAACCTTGTCCAATTCCGATGAGCAGAAGGCACACAAACGCAAAATGAAATTCCCCTGTTTATTACTAGATCCCGAGAAATGGCCCGTTTTTCGATATTACAACATAATTTTCCATTTTCATGAAGCATCTGTATGGGATTTTCTATTTTTTCAGAGACTCGTCTTGAAATTGGGCAATGAATGATTTTATTTCTTCAGAGTAGTGATGTACGGACATTATACACACAAACAAAAGAGGTATAAATACCAAAGGACAAGAAAATCAATGCGGGGAAGCGGAAGAACCAAGTTGAACTTACAACTGTTTCAGTGCTATATGGACGAATGCTTTGTATATGGGCCATAATTGAACATTATCGATTTAGTTTCGTTAAATTCGCTAGAAAACATGTCTATATTATATTTTTTTGCTGAATTGGCTGCCTGGTGATAATAAATGAGCAAAATTAATGGTCTAGTAGCAATAAAACATCCCACAGGCGCGAAAATGTGTTTTCTGGAACTATGGCCTTAACGTCTCACCACACATAATACCCGTCCCATAGACTTACATGTATTATGACCCATACGCTCAGGCCTCCCAGCACTCCTAAAATGGGGAAATGTAAATAACCCTATATATCATTTTAACCATCCTGCTGTTCTCTTTCAAAATAAAAAATAAAAAAGGTATGTGAATCTGCTTGCTTTCCTGCTATTTTAGCCTAGAATAAGCTCTTGCCCCACTCTCCCCCGGGCGACCTAGAAAAAAATTGACCTCGTTTTTTAGAAGAGCCTTGTTACAGCCAGCGCAAGGACTTCCTGTTAGATCTATCTTTTATCATTTCGATGCTTTTGCTACAACAAAACATCACAGAATCGATTTATATTGGTATCAAAATGATATTTCCGTGATAATCACCACAGGAGCTGCTGCAAAGAGCCACAATTTTTAAAAAGAGACTAACTTTCTTATTCTTAAACTTTATAATGATATGCGCGAATGAATTTGTGTGGTGAGACCTTAAGGGAAATAAACATGTTTATGTAATATTTTTTTTCAAGTGAGCTAGAAAATACATTCTATTCTGAAATCGAAAAAGAAAACCTTGTCCAATTCCGATGAGCAGAAGGCACACAAACGCAAAATGAAATTCCCCTGTTTATTACTAGATCCCGAGAAATGGCCCGTTTTTCGATATTACAACATAATTTTCCATTTTCATGAAGCATCTGTATGGGATTTTCTATTTTTTCAGAGACTCGTCTTGAAATTGGGCAATGAATGATTTTATTTCTTCAGAGTAGTGATGTACGGACATTATACACACAAACAAAAGAGGTATAAATACCAAAGGACAAGAAAATCAATGCGGGGAAGCGGAAGAACCAAGTTGAACTTACAACTGTTTCAGTGCTATATGGACGAATGCTTTGTATATGGGCCATAATTGAACATTATCGATTTAGTTTCGTTAAATTCGCTAGAAAACATGTCTATATTATATTTTTTTGCTGAATTGGCTGCCTGGTGATAATAAATGAGCAAAATTAATGGTCTAGTAGCAATAAAACATCCCACAGGCGCGAAAATGTGTTTTCTGGAACTATGGCCTTAACGTCTCACCACACATAATACCCGTCCCATAGACTTACATGTATTATGACCCATACGCTCAGGCCTCCCAGCACTCCTAAAATGGGGAAATGTAAATAACCCTATATATCATTTTAACCATCCTGCTGTTCTCTTTCAAAATAAAAAATAAAAAAGGTATGTGAATCTGCTTGCTTTCCTGCTATTTTAGCCTAGAATAAGCTCTTGCCCCACTCTCCCCCGGGCGACCTAGAAAAAAATTGACCTCGTTTTTTAGAAGAGCCTTGTTACAGCCAGCGCAAGGACTTCCTGTTAGATCTATCTTTTATCATTTCGATGCTTTTGCTACAACAAAACATCACAGAATCGATTTAAATTGGTATCAAAATGATATTTCCGTGATAATCACCACAGGAGCTGCTGCAAAGAGCCACAATTTTTAAAAAGAGACTAACTTTCTTATTCTTAAACTTTATAATGATATGCGCGAATGAATTTGTGTGGTGAGACCTTAAGGGAAATAAACATGTTTATGTAATATTTTTTTTCAAGTGAGCTAGAAAATACATTCTATTCTGAAATCGAAAAAGAAAACCTTGTCCAATTCCGATGAGCAGAAGGCACACAAACGCAAAATGAAATTCCCCTGTTTATTACTAGATCCCGAGAAATGGCCCGTTTTTCGATATTACAACATAATTTTCCATTTTCATGAAGCATCTGTATGGGATTTTCTATTTTTTCAGAGACTCGTCTTGAAATTGGGCAATGAATGATTTTATTTCTTCAGAGTAGTGATGTACGGACATTATACACACAAACAAAAGAGGTATAAATACCAAAGGACAAGAAAATCAATGCGGGGAAGCGGAAGAACCAAGTTGAACTTACAACTGTTTCAGTGCTATATGGACGAATGCTTTGTATATGGGCCATAATTGAACATTATCGATTTAGTTTCGTTAAATTCGCTAGAAAACATGTCTATATTATATTTTTTTGCTGAATTGGCTGCCTGGTGATAATAAATGAGCAAAATTAATGGTCTAGTAGCAATAAAACATCCCACAGGCGCGAAAATGTGTTTTCTGGAACTATGGCCTTAACGTCTCACCACACATAATACCCGTCCCATAGACTTACATGTATTATGACCCATACGCTCAGGCCTCCCAGCACTCCTAAAATGGGGAAATGTAAATAACCCTATATATCATTTTAACCATCCTGCTGTTCTCTTTCAAAATAAAAAATAAAAAAGGTATGTGAATCTGCTTGCTTTCCTGCTATTTTAGCCTAGAATAAGCTCTTGCCCCACTCTCCCCCGGGCGACCTAGAAAAAAATTGACCTCGTTTTTTAGAAGAGCCTTGTTACAGCCAGCGCAAGGACTTCCTGTTAGATCTATCTTTTATCATTTCGATGCTTTTGCTACAACAAAACATCACAGAATCGATTTAAATTGGTATCAAAATGATATTTCCGTGATAATCACCACAGGAGCTGCTGCAAAGAGCCACAATTTTTAAAAAGAGACTAACTTTCTTATTCTTAAACTTTATAATGATATGCGCGAATGAATTTGTGTGGTGAGACCTTAAGGGAAATAAACATGTTTATGTAATATTTTTTTTCAAGTGAGCTAGAAAATACATTCTATTCTGAAATCGAAAAAGAAAACCTTGTCCAATTCCGATGAGCAGAAGGCACACAAACGCAAAATGAAATTCCCCTGTTTATTACTAGATCCCGAGAAATGGCCCGTTTTTCGATATTACAACATAATTTTCCATTTTCATGAAGCATCTGTATGGGATTTTCTATTTTTTCAGAGACTCGTCTTGAAATTGGGCAATGAATGATTTTATTTCTTCAGAGTAGTGATGTACGGACATTATACACACAAACAAAAGAGGTATAAATACCAAAGGACAAGAAAATCAATGCGGGGAAGCGGAAGAACCAAGTTGAACTTACAACTGTTTCAGTGCTATATGGACGAATGCTTTGTATATGGGCCATAATTGAACATTATCGATTTAGTTTCGTTAAATTCGCTAGAAAACATGTCTATATTATATTTTTTTGCTGAATTGGCTGCCTGGTGATAATAAATGAGCAAAATTAATGGTCTAGTAGCAATAAAACATCCCACAGGCGCGAAAATGTGTTTTCTGGAACTATGGCCTTAACGTCTCACCACACATAATACCCGTCCCATAGACTTACATGTATTATGACCCATACGCTCAGGCCTCCCAGCACTCCTAAAATGGGGAAATGTAAATAACCCTATATATCATTTTAACCATCCTGCTGTTCTCTTTCAAAATAAAAAATAAAAAAGGTATGTGAATCTGCTTGCTTTCCTGCTATTTTAGCCTAGAATAAGCTCTTGCCCCACTCTCCCCCGGGCGACCTAGAAAAAAATTGACCTCGTTTTTTAGAAGAGCCTTGTTACAGCCAGCGCAAGGACTTCCTGTTAGATCTATCTTTTATCATTTCGATGCTTTTGCTACAACAAAACATCACAGAATCGATTTAAATTGGTATCAAAATGATATTTCCGTGATAATCACCACAGGAGCTGCTGCAAAGAGCCACAATTTTTAAAAAGAGACTAACTTTCTTATTCTTAAACTTTATAATGATATGCGCGAATGAATTTGTGTGGTGAGACCTTAAGGGAAATAAACATGTTTATGTAATATTTTTTTTCAAGTGAGCTAGAAAATACATTCTATTCTGAAATCGAAAAAGAAAACCTTGTCCAATTCCGATGAGCAGAAGGCACACAAACGCAAAATGAAATTCCCCTGTTTATTACTAGATCCCGAGAAATGGCCCGTTTTTCGATATTACAACATAATTTTCCATTTTCATGAAGCATCTGTATGGGATTTTCTATTTTTTCAGAGACTCGTCTTGAAATTGGGCAATGAATGATTTTATTTCTTCAGAGTAGTGATGTACGGACATTATACACACAAACAAAAGAGGTATAAATACCAAAGGACAAGAAAATCAATGCGGGGAAGCGGAAGAACCAAGTTGAACTTACAACTGTTTCAGTGCTATATGGACGAATGCTTTGTATATGGGCCATAATTGAACATTATCGATTTAGTTTCGTTAAATTCGCTAGAAAACATGTCTATATTATATTTTTTTGCTGAATTGGCTGCCTGGTGATAATAAATGAGCAAAATTAATGGTCTAGTAGCAATAAAACATCCCACAGGCGCGAAAATGTGTTTTCTGGAACTATGGCCTTAACGTCTCACCACACATAATACCCGTCCCATAGACTTACATGTATTATGACCCATACGCTCAGGCCTCCCAGCACTCCTAAAATGGGGAAATGTAAATAACCCTATATATCATTTTAACCATCCTGCTGTTCTCTTTCAAAATAAAAAATAAAAAAGGTATGTGAATCTGCTTGCTTTCCTGCTATTTTAGCCTAGAATAAGCTCTTGCCCCACTCTCCCCCGGGCGACCTAGAAAAAAATTGACCTCGTTTTTTAGAAGAGCCTTGTTACAGCCAGCGCAAGGACTTCCTGTTAGATCTATCTTTTATCATTTCGATGCTTTTGCTACAACAAAACATCACAGAATCGATTTAAATTGGTATCAAAATGATATTTCCGTGATAATCACCACAGGAGCTGCTGCAAAGAGCCACAATTTTTAAAAAGAGACTAACTTTCTTATTCTTAAACTTTATAATGATATGCGCGAATGAATTTGTGTGGTGAGACCTTAAGGGAAATAAACATGTTTATGGAATATTTTTTTTCAAGTGAGCTAGAAAATACATTCTATTCTGAAATCGAAAAAGAAAACCTTGTCCAATTCAGATGAGCAGAAGGCACACAAACGCAAAATGAAATTCCCCTGTTTATTACTAGATCTCGAGAAATGGCCCGTTTTTCGATATTACAACATAATTTTCCATTTTCATGAAGCATCTGTATGGAATTGTGTATTTTTTCAGAGACTCGTCTTGAAATTGGGCAATGAATGATTTTATTTCTTCAGAATAGTGATGTACGGACATTATACACACAAACAAAAGAGGTATAAATACCAAAGGACAAGAAAATCAATGCGGGGAAGCGGAAGAACCAAGTTGAACTTACAACTGTTTCAGTGCTATATGGACGAATGCTCGGTATATGGGCCATAATTGAACATTATCAAATTACTTTCGTTAAATTCGCTAGAAAACATGTCTATATTATATTTTTTTGCTGAATTGGCTGCCTGGTAATAATAAATGAGCAAAATTAATGGTCTAGTAGCAATAAAACATCCCACAGGCGCGAAAATGTGTTTTCTGGAACTATGGCCTTAACGTCTCACCACACATAATACCCCACCTATAGACTTACATGTATTATGACCCATACGCTCAGGCCTCCCAGCACTCCTAAAATGGGGAAATGTAAATAACCCTATATATCATTTTAACCATCCTGCTGTTCTCTTTCAAAATAAAAAATAAAAAAGGTATGTGAATCTGCTTGCTTTCCTGCTATTTTAGCCTAGAATAAGCTCTTGCCCCACTCTCCCCCGGGCGACCTAGAAAAAAATTGACCTCGTTTTTTAGAAGAGCCTTGTTACAGCCAGCGCAAGGACTTCCTGTTAGATCTATCTTTTATCATTTCGATGCTTTTGCTACAACAAAACATCACAGAATCGATTTAAATTGGTATCAAAATGATATTTCCGTAATAATCACCACAGGAGCTGCTGCAAAGAGCCACAATTTTTAAAAAGAGACTAACTTTCTTATTCTTAAACTTTATAATGATATGCGCGAATGAATTTGTGTGGTGAGACCTTAAGGGAAATAAACATGTTTATGGAATATTTTTTTTCAAGTGAGCTAGAAAATACATTCTATTCTGAAATCGAAAAAGAAAACCTTGTCCAATTCAGATGAGCAGAAGGCACACAAACGCAAAATGAAATTCCCCTGTTTATTACTAGATCTCGAGAAATGGCCCGTTTTTCGATATTACAACATAATTTTCCATTTTCATGAAGCATCTGTATGGAATTGTGTATTTTTTCAGAGACTCGTCTTGAAATTGGGCAATGAATGATTTTATTTCTTCAGAATAGTGATGTACGGACATTATACACACAAACAAAAGAGGTATAAATACCAAAGGACAAGAAAATCAATGCGGGGAAGCGGAAGAACCAAGTTGAACTTACAACTGTTTCAGTGCTATATGGACGAATGCTCGGTATATGGGCCATAATTGAACATTATCAAATTACTTTCGTTAAATTCGCTAGAAAACATGTCTATATTATATTTTTTTGCTGAATTGGCTGCCTGGTAATAATAAATGAGCAAAATTAATGGTCTAGTAGCAATAAAACATCCCACAGGCGCGAAAATGTGTTTTCTGGAACTATGGCCTTAACGTCTCACCACACATAATACCCCACCTATAGACTTACATGTATTATGACCCATACGCTCAGGCCTCCCAGCACTCCTAAAATGGGGAAATGTAAATAACCCTATATATCATTTTAACCATCCTGCTGTTCTCTTTCAAAATAAAAAATAAAAAAGGTATGTGAATCTGCTTGCTTTCCTGCTATTTTAGCCTAGAATAAGCTCTTGCCCCACTCTCCCCCGGGCGACCTAGAAAAAAATTGACCTCGTTTTTTAGAAGAGCCTTGTTACAGCCAGCGCAAGGACTTCCTGTTAGATCTATCTTTTATCATTTCGATGCTTTTGCTACAACAAAACATCACAGAATCGATTTAAATTGGTATCAAAATGATATTTCCGTAATAATCACCACAGGAGCTGCTGCAAAGAGCCACAATTTTTAAAAAGAGACTAACTTTCTTATTCTTAAACTTTATAATGATATGCGCGAATGAATTTGTGTGGTGAGACCTTAAGGGAAATAAACATGTTTATGGAATATTTTTTTTCAAGTGAGCTAGAAAATACATTCTATTCTGAAATCGAAAAAGAAAACCTTGTCCAATTCAGATGAGCAGAAGGCACACAAACGCAAAATGAAATTCCCCTGTTTATTACTAGATCTCGAGAAATGGCCCGTTTTTCGATATTACAACATAATTTTCCATTTTCATGAAGCATCTGTATGGAATTGTGTATTTTTTCAGAGACTCGTCTTGAAATTGGGCAATGAATGATTTTATTTCTTCAGAATAGTGATGTACGGACATTATACACACAAACAAAAGAGGTATAAATACCAAAGGACAAGAAAATCAATGCGGGGAAGCGGAAGAACCAAGTTGAACTTACAACTGTTTCAGTGCTATATGGACGAATGCTCGGTATATGGGCCATAATTGAACATTATCAAATTACTTTCGTTAAATTCGCTAGAAAACATGTCTATATTATATTTTTTTGCTGAATTGGCTGCCTGGTAATAATAAATGAGCAAAATTAATGGTCTAGTAGCAATAAAACATCCCACAGGCGCGAAAATGTGTTTTCTGGAACTATGGCCTTAACGTCTCACCACACATAATACCCCACCTATAGACTTACATGTATTATGACCCATACGCTCAGGCCTCCCAGCACTCCTAAAATGGGGAAATGTAAATAACCCTATATATCATTTTAACCATCCTGCTGTTCTCTTTCAAAATAAAAAATAAAAAAGGTATGTGAATCTGCTTGCTTTCCTGCTATTTTAGCCTAGAATAAGCTCTTGCCCCACTCTCCCCCGGGCGACCTAGAAAAAAATTGACCTCGTTTTTTAGAAGAGCCTTGTTACAGCCAGCGCAAGGACTTCCTGTTAGATCTATCTTTTATCATTTCGATGCTTTTGCTACAACAAAACATCACAGAATCGATTTAAATTGGTATCAAAATGATATTTCCGTAATAATCACCACAGGAGCTGCTGCAAAGAGCCACAATTTTTAAAAAGAGACTAACTTTCTTATTCTTAAACTTTATAATGATATGCGCGAATGAATTTGTGTGGTGAGACCTTAAGGGAAATAAACATGTTTATGGAATATTTTTTTTCAAGTGAGCTAGAAAATACATTCTATTCTGAAATCGAAAAAGAAAACCTTGTCCAATTCAGATGAGCAGAAGGCACACAAACGCAAAATGAAATTCCCCTGTTTATTACTAGATCTCGAGAAATGGCCCGTTTTTCGATATTACAACATAATTTTCCATTTTCATGAAGCATCTGTATGGAATTGTGTATTTTTTCAGAGACTCGTCTTGAAATTGGGCAATGAATGATTTTATTTCTTCAGAATAGTGATGTACGGACATTATACACACAAACAAAAGAGGTATAAATACCAAAGGACAAGAAAATCAATGCGGGGAAGCGGAAGAACCAAGTTGAACTTACAACTGTTTCAGTGCTATATGGACGAATGCTCGGTATATGGGCCATAATTGAACATTATCAAATTACTTTCGTTAAATTCGCTAGAAAACATGTCTATATTATATTTTTTTGCTGAATTGGCTGCCTGGTAATAATAAATGAGCAAAATTAATGGTCTAGTAGCAATAAAACATCCCACAGGCGCGAAAATGTGTTTTCTGGAACTATGGCCTTAACGTCTCACCACACATAATACCCCACCTATAGACTTACATGTATTATGACCCATACGCTCAGGCCTCCCAGCACTCCTAAAATGGGGAAATGTAAATAACCCTATATATCATTTTAACCATCCTGCTGTTCTCTTTCAAAATAAAAAATAAAAAAGGTATGTGAATCTGCTTGCTTTCCTGCTATTTTAGCCTAGAATAAGCTCTTGCCCCACTCTCCCCCGGGCGACCTAGAAAAAAATTGACCTCGTTTTTTAGAAGAGCCTTGTTACAGCCAGCGCAAGGACTTCCTGTTAGATCTATCTTTTATCATTTCGATGCTTTTGCTACAACAAAACATCACAGAATCGATTTAAATTGGTATCAAAATGATATTTCCGTAATAATCACCACAGGAGCTGCTGCAAAGAGCCACAATTTTTAAAAAGAGACTAACTTTCTTATTCTTAAACTTTATAATGATATGCGCGAATGAATTTGTGTGGTGAGACCTTAAGGGAAATAAACATGTTTATGGAATATTTTTTTTCAAGTGAGCTAGAAAATACATTCTATTCTGAAATCGAAAAAGAAAACCTTGTCCAATTCAGATGAGCAGAAGGCACACAAACGCAAAATGAAATTCCCCTGTTTATTACTAGATCTCGAGAAATGGCCCGTTTTTCGATATTACAACATAATTTTCCATTTTCATGAAGCATCTGTATGGAATTGTGTATTTTTTCAGAGACTCGTCTTGAAATTGGGCAATGAATGATTTTATTTCTTCAGAATAGTGATGTACGGACATTATACACACAAACAAAAGAGGTATAAATACCAAAGGACAAGAAAATCAATGCGGGGAAGCGGAAGAACCAAGTTGAACTTACAACTGTTTCAGTGCTATATGGACGAATGCTCGGTATATGGGCCATAATTGAACATTATCAAATTACTTTCGTTAAATTCGCTAGAAAACATGTCTATATTATATTTTTTTGCTGAATTGGCTGCCTGGTAATAATAAATGAGCAAAATTAATGGTCTAGTAGCAATAAAACATCCCACAGGCGCGAAAATGTGTTTTCTGGAACTATGGCCTTAACGTCTCACCACACATAATACCCCACCTATAGACTTACATGTATTATGACCCATACGCTCAGGCCTCCCAGCACTCCTAAAATGGGGAAATGTAAATAACCCTATATATCATTTTAACCATCCTGCTGTTCTCTTTCAAAATAAAAAATAAAAAAGGTATGTGAATCTGCTTGCTTTCCTGCTATTTTAGCCTAGAATAAGCTCTTGCCCCACTCTCCCCCGGGCGACCTAGAAAAAAATTGACCTCGTTTTTTAGAAGAGCCTTGTTACAGCCAGCGCAAGGACTTCCTGTTAGATCTATCTTTTATCATTTCGATGCTTTTGCTACAACAAAACATCACAGAATCGATTTAAATTGGTATCAAAATGATATTTCCGTAATAATCACCACAGGAGCTGCTGCAAAGAGCCACAATTTTTAAAAAGAGACTAACTTTCTTATTCTTAAACTTTATAATGATATGCGCGAATGAATTTGTGTGGTGAGACCTTAAGGGAAATAAACATGTTTATGGAATATTTTTTTTCAAGTGAGCTAGAAAATACATTCTATTCTGAAATCGAAAAAGAAAACCTTGTCCAATTCAGATGAGCAGAAGGCACACAAACGCAAAATGAAATTCCCCTGTTTATTACTAGATCTCGAGAAATGGCCCGTTTTTCGATATTACAACATAATTTTCCATTTTCATGAAGCATCTGTATGGAATTGTGTATTTTTTCAGAGACTCGTCTTGAAATTGGGCAATGAATGATTTTATTTCTTCAGAATAGTGATGTACGGACATTATACACACAAACAAAAGAGGTATAAATACCAAAGGACAAGAAAATCAATGCGGGGAAGCGGAAGAACCAAGTTGAACTTACAACTGTTTCAGTGCTATATGGACGAATGCTCGGTATATGGGCCATAATTGAACATTATCAAATTACTTTCGTTAAATTCGCTAGAAAACATGTCTATATTATATTTTTTTGCTGAATTGGCTGCCTGGTAATAATAAATGAGCAAAATTAATGGTCTAGTAGCAATAAAACATCCCACAGGCGCGAAAATGTGTTTTCTGGAACTATGGCCTTAACGTCTCACCACACATAATACCCCACCTATAGACTTACATGTATTATGACCCATACGCTCAGGCCTCCCAGCACTCCTAAAATGGGGAAATGTAAATAACCCTATATATCATTTTAACCATCCTGCTGTTCTCTTTCAAAATAAAAAATAAAAAAGGTATGTGAATCTGCTTGCTTTCCTGCTATTTTAGCCTAGAATAAGCTCTTGCCCCACTCTCCCCCGGGCGACCTAGAAAAAAATTGACCTCGTTTTTTAGAAGAGCCTTGTTACAGCCAGCGCAAGGACTTCCTGTTAGATCTATCTTTTATCATTTCGATGCTTTTGCTACAACAAAACATCACAGAATCGATTTAAATTGGTATCAAAATGATATTTCCGTAATAATCACCACAGGAGCTGCTGCAAAGAGCCACAATTTTTAAAAAGAGACTAACTTTCTTATTCTTAAACTTTATAATGATATGCGCGAATGAATTTGTGTGGTGAGACCTTAAGGGAAATAAACATGTTTATGGAATATTTTTTTTCAAGTGAGCTAGAAAATACATTCTATTCTGAAATCGAAAAAGAAAACCTTGTCCAATTCAGATGAGCAGAAGGCACACAAACGCAAAATGAAATTCCCCTGTTTATTACTAGATCTCGAGAAATGGCCCGTTTTTCGATATTACAACATAATTTTCCATTTTCATGAAGCATCTGTATGGAATTGTGTATTTTTTCAGAGACTCGTCTTGAAATTGGGCAATGAATGATTTTATTTCTTCAGAATAGTGATGTACGGACATTATACACACAAACAAAAGAGGTATAAATACCAAAGGACAAGAAAATCAATGCGGGGAAGCGGAAGAACCAAGTTGAACTTACAACTGTTTCAGTGCTATATGGACGAATGCTCGGTATATGGGCCATAATTGAACATTATCAAATTACTTTCGTTAAATTCGCTAGAAAACATGTCTATGTTATATTTTTTTGCTGAATTGGCTGCCTGGTAATAATAAATGAGCAAAATTAATGGTCTAGTAGCAATAAAACATCCCACAGGCGCGAAAATGTGTTTTCTGGAACTATGGCCTTAACGTCTCACCACACATAATACCCCACCTATAGACTTACATGTATTATGACCCATACGCTCAGGCCTCCCAGCACTCCTAAAATGGGGAAATGTAAATAACCCTATATATCATTTTAACCATCCTGCTGTTCTCTTTCAAAATAAAAAATAAAAAAGGTATGTGAATCTGCTTGCTTTCCTGCTATTTTAGCCTAGAATAAGCTCTTGCCCCACTCTCCCCCGGGCGACCTAGAAAAAAATTGACCTCGTTTTTTAGAAGAGCCTTGTTACAGCCAGCGCAAGGACTTCCTGTTAGATCTATCTTTTATCATTTCGATGCTTTTGCTACAACAAAACATCACAGAATCGATTTAAATTGGTATCAAAATGATATTTCCGTAATAATCACCACAGGAGCTGCTGCAAAGAGCCACAATTTTTAAAAAGAGACTAACTTTCTTATTCTTAAACTTTATAATGATATGCGCGAATGAATTTGTGTGGTGAGACCTTAAGGGAAATAAACATGTTTATGGAATATTTTTTTTCAAGTGAGCTAGAAAATACATTCTATTCTGAAATCGAAAAAGAAAACCTTGTCCAATTCAGATGAGCAGAAGGCACACAAACGCAAAATGAAATTCCCCTGTTTATTACTAGATCTCGAGAAATGGCCCGTTTTTCGATATTACAACATAATTTTCCATTTTCATGAAGCATCTGTATGGAATTGTGTATTTTTTCAGAGACTCGTCTTGAAATTGGGCAATGAATGATTTTATTTCTTCAGAATAGTGATGTACGGACATTATACACACAAACAAAAGAGGTATAAATACCAAAGGACAAGAAAATCAATGCGGGGAAGCGGAAGAACCAAGTTGAACTTACAACTGTTTCAGTGCTATATGGACGAATGCTCGGTATATGGGCCATAATTGAACATTATCAAATTACTTTCGTTAAATTCGCTAGAAAACATGTCTATATTATATTTTTTTGCTGAATTGGCTGCCTGGTAATAATAAATGAGCAAAATTAATGGTCTAGTAGCAATAAAACATCCCACAGGCGCGAAAATGTGTTTTCTGGAACTATGGCCTTAACGTCTCACCACACATAATACCCCACCTATAGACTTACATGTATTATGACCCATACGCTCAGGCCTCCCAGCACTCCTAAAATGGGGAAATGTAAATAACCCTATATATCATTTTAACCATCCTGCTGTTCTCTTTCAAAATAAAAAATAAAAAAGGTATGTGAATCTGCTTGCTTTCCTGCTATTTTAGCCTAGAATAAGCTCTTGCCCCACTCTCCCCCGGGCGACCTAGAAAAAAATTGACCTCGTTTTTTAGAAGAGCCTTGTTACAGCCAGCGCAAGGACTTCCTGTTAGATCTATCTTTTATCATTTCGATGCTTTTGCTACAACAAAACATCACAGAATCGATTTAAATTGGTATCAAAATGATATTTCCGTAATAATCACCACAGGAGCTGCTGCAAAGAGCCACAATTTTTAAAAAGAGACTAACTTTCTTATTCTTAAACTTTATAATGATATGCGCGAATGAATTTGTGTGGTGAGACCTTAAGGGAAATAAACATGTTTATGGAATATTTTTTTTCAAGTGAGCTAGAAAATACATTCTATTCTGAAATCGAAAAAGAAAACCTTGTCCAATTCAGATGAGCAGAAGGCACACAAACGCAAAATGAAATTCCCCTGTTTATTACTAGATCTCGAGAAATGGCCCGTTTTTCGATATTACAACATAATTTTCCATTTTCATGAAGCATCTGTATGGAATTGTGTATTTTTTCAGAGACTCGTCTTGAAATTGGGCAATGAATGATTTTATTTCTTCAGAATAGTGATGTACGGACATTATACACACAAACAAAAGAGGTATAAATACCAAAGGACAAGAAAATCAATGCGGGGAAGCGGAAGAACCAAGTTGAACTTACAACTGTTTCAGTGCTATATGGACGAATGCTCGGTATATGGGCCATAATTGAACATTATCAAATTACTTTCGTTAAATTCGCTAGAAAACATGTCTATATTATATTTTTTTGCTGAATTGGCTGCCTGGTAATAATAAATGAGCAAAATTAATGGTCTAGTAGCAATAAAACATCCCACAGGCGCGAAAATGTGTTTTCTGGAACTATGGCCTTAACGTCTCACCACACATAATACCCCACCTATAGACTTACATGTATTATGACCCATACGCTCAGGCCTCCCAGCACTCCTAAAATGGGGAAATGTAAATAACCCTATATATCATTTTAACCATCCTGCTGTTCTCTTTCAAAATAAAAAATAAAAAAGGTATGTGAATCTGCTTGCTTTCCTGCTATTTTAGCCTAGAATAAGCTCTTGCCCCACTCTCCCCCGGGCGACCTAGAAAAAAATTGACCTCGTTTTTTAGAAGAGCCTTGTTACAGCCAGCGCAAGGACTTCCTGTTAGATCTATCTTTTATCATTTCGATGCTTTTGCTACAACAAAACATCACAGAATCGATTTAAATTGGTATCAAAATGATATTTCCGTAATAATCACCACAGGAGCTGCTGCAAAGAGCCACAATTTTTAAAAAGAGACTAACTTTCTTATTCTTAAACTTTATAATGATATGCGCGAATGAATTTGTGTGGTGAGACCTTAAGGGAAATAAACATGTTTATGGAATATTTTTTTTCAAGTGAGCTAGAAAATACATTCTATTCTGAAATCGAAAAAGAAAACCTTGTCCAATTCAGATGAGCAGAAGGCACACAAACGCAAAATGAAATTCCCCTGTTTATTACTAGATCTCGAGAAATGGCCCGTTTTTCGATATTACAACATAATTTTCCATTTTCATGAAGCATCTGTATGGAATTGTGTATTTTTTCAGAGACTCGTCTTGAAATTGGGCAATGAATGATTTTATTTCTTCAGAATAGTGATGTACGGACATTATACACACAAACAAAAGAGGTATAAATACCAAAGGACAAGAAAATCAATGCGGGGAAGCGGAAGAACCAAGTTGAACTTACAACTGTTTCAGTGCTATATGGACGAATGCTCGGTATATGGGCCATAATTGAACATTATCAAATTACTTTCGTTAAATTCGCTAGAAAACATGTCTATATTATATTTTTTTGCTGAATTGGCTGCCTGGTAATAATAAATGAGCAAAATTAATGGTCTAGTAGCAATAAAACATCCCACAGGCGCGAAAATGTGTTTTCTGGAACTATGGCCTTAACGTCTCACCACACATAATACCCCACCTATAGACTTACATGTATTATGACCCATACGCTCAGGCCTCCCAGCACTCCTAAAATGGGGAAATGTAAATAACCCTATATATCATTTTAACCATCCTGCTGTTCTCTTTCAAAATAAAAAATAAAAAAGGTATGTGAATCTGCTTGCTTTCCTGCTATTTTAGCCTAGAATAAGCTCTTGCCCCACTCTCCCCCGGGCGACCTAGAAAAAAATTGACCTCGTTTTTTAGAAGAGCCTTGTTACAGCCAGCGCAAGGACTTCCTGTTAGATCTATCTTTTATCATTTCGATGCTTTTGCTACAACAAAACATCACAGAATCGATTTAAATTGGTATCAAAATGATATTTCCGTAATAATCACCACAGGAGCTGCTGCAAAGAGCCACAATTTTTAAAAAGAGACTAACTTTCTTATTCTTAAACTTTATAATGATATGCGCGAATGAATTTGTGTGGTGAGACCTTAAGGGAAATAAACATGTTTATGGAATATTTTTTTTCAAGTGAGCTAGAAAATACATTCTATTCTGAAATCGAAAAAGAAAACCTTGTCCAATTCAGATGAGCAGAAGGCACACAAACGCAAAATGAAATTCCCCTGTTTATTACTAGATCTCGAGAAATGGCCCGTTTTTCGATATTACAACATAATTTTCCATTTTCATGAAGCATCTGTATGGAATTGTGTATTTTTTCAGAGACTCGTCTTGAAATTGGGCAATGAATGATTTTATTTCTTCAGAATAGTGATGTACGGACATTATACACACAAACAAAAGAGGTATAAATACCAAAGGACAAGAAAATCAATGCGGGGAAGCGGAAGAACCAAGTTGAACTTACAACTGTTTCAGTGCTATATGGACGAATGCTCGGTATATGGGCCATAATTGAACATTATCAAATTACTTTCGTTAAATTCGCTAGAAAACATGTCTATATTATATTTTTTTGCTGAATTGGCTGCCTGGTAATAATAAATGAGCAAAATTAATGGTCTAGTAGCAATAAAACATCCCACAGGCGCGAAAATGTGTTTTCTGGAACTATGGCCTTAACGTCTCACCACACATAATACCCCACCTATAGACTTACATGTATTATGACCCATACGCTCAGGCCTCCCAGCACTCCTAAAATGGGGAAATGTAAATAACCCTATATATCATTTTAACCATCCTGCTGTTCTCTTTCAAAATAAAAAATAAAAAAGGTATGTGAATCTGCTTGCTTTCCTGCTATTTTAGCCTAGAATAAGCTCTTGCCCCACTCTCCCCCGGGCGACCTAGAAAAAAATTGACCTCGTTTTTTAGAAGAGCCTTGTTACAGCCAGCGCAAGGACTTCCTGTTAGATCTATCTTTTATCATTTCGATGCTTTTGCTACAACAAAACATCACAGAATCGATTTAAATTGGTATCAAAATGATATTTCCGTAATAATCACCACAGGAGCTGCTGCAAAGAGCCACAATTTTTAAAAAGAGACTAACTTTCTTATTCTTAAACTTTATAATGATATGCGCGAATGAATTTGTGTGGTGAGACCTTAAGGGAAATAAACATGTTTATGGAATATTTTTTTTCAAGTGAGCTAGAAAATACATTCTATTCTGAAATCGAAAAAGAAAACCTTGTCCAATTCAGATGAGCAGAAGGCACACAAACGCAAAATGAAATTCCCCTGTTTATTACTAGATCTCGAGAAATGGCCCGTTTTTCGATATTACAACATAATTTTCCATTTTCATGAAGCATCTGTATGGAATTGTGTATTTTTTCAGAGACTCGTCTTGAAATTGGGCAATGAATGATTTTATTTCTTCAGAATAGTGATGTACGGACATTATACACACAAACAAAAGAGGTATAAATACCAAAGGACAAGAAAATCAATGCGGGGAAGCGGAAGAACCAAGTTGAACTTACAACTGTTTCAGTGCTATATGGACGAATGCTCGGTATATGGGCCATAATTGAACATTATCAAATTACTTTCGTTAAATTCGCTAGAAAACATGTCTATATTATATTTTTTTGCTGAATTGGCTGCCTGGTAATAATAAATGAGCAAAATTAATGGTCTAGTAGCAATAAAACATCCCACAGGCGCGAAAATGTGTTTTCTGGAACTATGGCCTTAACGTCTCACCACACATAATACCCCACCTATAGACTTACATGTATTATGACCCATACGCTCAGGCCTCCCAGCACTCCTAAAATGGGGAAATGTAAATAACCCTATATATCATTTTAACCATCCTGCTGTTCTCTTTCAAAATAAAAAATAAAAAAGGTATGTGAATCTGCTTGCTTTCCTGCTATTTTAGCCTAGAATAAGCTCTTGCCCCACTCTCCCCCGGGCGACCTAGAAAAAAATTGACCTCGTTTTTTAGAAGAGCCTTGTTACAGCCAGCGCAAGGACTTCCTGTTAGATCTATCTTTTATCATTTCGATGCTTTTGCTACAACAAAACATCACAGAATCGATTTAAATTGGTATCAAAATGATATTTCCGTAATAATCACCACAGGAGCTGCTGCAAAGAGCCACAATTTTTAAAAAGAGACTAACTTTCTTATTCTTAAACTTTATAATGATATGCGCGAATGAATTTGTGTGGTGAGACCTTAAGGGAAATAAACATGTTTATGGAATATTTTTTTTCAAGTGAGCTAGAAAATACATTCTATTCTGAAATCGAAAAAGAAAACCTTGTCCAATTCAGATGAGCAGAAGGCACACAAACGCAAAATGAAATTCCCCTGTTTATTACTAGATCTCGAGAAATGGCCCGTTTTTCGATATTACAACATAATTTTCCATTTTCATGAAGCATCTGTATGGAATTGTGTATTTTTTCAGAGACTCGTCTTGAAATTGGGCAATGAATGATTTTATTTCTTCAGAATAGTGATGTACGGACATTATACACACAAACAAAAGAGGTATAAATACCAAAGGACAAGAAAATCAATGCGGGGAAGCGGAAGAACCAAGTTGAACTTACAACTGTTTCAGTGCTATATGGACGAATGCTCGGTATATGGGCCATAATTGAACATTATCAAATTACTTTCGTTAAATTCGCTAGAAAACATGTCTATATTATATTTTTTTGCTGAATTGGCTGCCTGGTAATAATAAATGAGCAAAATTAATGGTCTAGTAGCAATAAAACATCCCACAGGCGCGAAAATGTGTTTTCTGGAACTATGGCCTTAACGTCTCACCACACATAATACCCCACCTATAGACTTACATGTATTATGACCCATACGCTCAGGCCTCCCAGCACTCCTAAAATGGGGAAATGTAAATAACCCTATATATCATTTTAACCATCCTGCTGTTCTCTTTCAAAATAAAAAATAAAAAAGGTATGTGAATCTGCTTGCTTTCCTGCTATTTTAGCCTAGAATAAGCTCTTGCCCCACTCTCCCCCGGGCGACCTAGAAAAAAATTGACCTCGTTTTTTAGAAGAGCCTTGTTACAGCCAGCGCAAGGACTTCCTGTTAGATCTATCTTTTATCATTTCGATGCTTTTGCTACAACAAAACATCACAGAATCGATTTAAATTGGTATCAAAATGATATTTCCGTAATAATCACCACAGGAGCTGCTGCAAAGAGCCACAATTTTTAAAAAGAGACTAACTTTCTTATTCTTAAACTTTATAATGATATGCGCGAATGAATTTGTGTGGTGAGACCTTAAGGGAAATAAACATGTTTATGGAATATTTTTTTTCAAGTGAGCTAGAAAATACATTCTATTCTGAAATCGAAAAAGAAAACCTTGTCCAATTCAGATGAGCAGAAGGCACACAAACGCAAAATGAAATTCCCCTGTTTATTACTAGATCTCGAGAAATGGCCCGTTTTTCGATATTACAACATAATTTTCCATTTTCATGAAGCATCTGTATGGAATTGTGTATTTTTTCAGAGACTCGTCTTGAAATTGGGCAATGAATGATTTTATTTCTTCAGAATAGTGATGTACGGACATTATACACACAAACAAAAGAGGTATAAATACCAAAGGACAAGAAAATCAATGCGGGGAAGCGGAAGAACCAAGTTGAACTTACAACTGTTTCAGTGCTATATGGACGAATGCTCGGTATATGGGCCATAATTGAACATTATCAAATTACTTTCGTTAAATTCGCTAGAAAACATGTCTATATTATATTTTTTTGCTGAATTGGCTGCCTGGTAATAATAAATGAGCAAAATTAATGGTCTAGTAGCAATAAAACATCCCACAGGCGCGAAAATGTGTTTTCTGGAACTATGGCCTTAACGTCTCACCACACATAATACCCCACCTATAGACTTACATGTATTATGACCCATACGCTCAGGCCTCCCAGCACTCCTAAAATGGGGAAATGTAAATAACCCTATATATCATTTTAACCATCCTGCTGTTCTCTTTCAAAATAAAAAATAAAAAAGGTATGTGAATCTGCTTGCTTTCCTGCTATTTTAGCCTAGAATAAGCTCTTGCCCCACTCTCCCCCGGGCGACCTAGAAAAAAATTGACCTCGTTTTTTAGAAGAGCCTTGTTACAGCCAGCGCAAGGACTTCCTGTTAGATCTATCTTTTATCATTTCGATGCTTTTGCTACAACAAAACATCACAGAATCGATTTAAATTGGTATCAAAATGATATTTCCGTAATAATCACCACAGGAGCTGCTGCAAAGAGCCACAATTTTTAAAAAGAGACTAACTTTCTTATTCTTAAACTTTATAATGATATGCGCGAATGAATTTGTGTGGTGAGACCTTAAGGGAAATAAACATGTTTATGGAATATTTTTTTTCAAGTGAGCTAGAAAATACATTCTATTCTGAAATCGAAAAAGAAAACCTTGTCCAATTCAGATGAGCAGAAGGCACACAAACGCAAAATGAAATTCCCCTGTTTATTACTAGATCTCGAGAAATGGCCCGTTTTTCGATATTACAACATAATTTTCCATTTTCATGAAGCATCTGTATGGAATTGTGTATTTTTTCAGAGACTCGTCTTGAAATTGGGCAATGAATGATTTTATTTCTTCAGAATAGTGATGTACGGACATTATACACACAAACAAAAGAGGTATAAATACCAAAGGACAAGAAAATCAATGCGGGGAAGCGGAAGAACCAAGTTGAACTTACAACTGTTTCAGTGCTATATGGACGAATGCTCGGTATATGGGCCATAATTGAACATTATCAAATTACTTTCGTTAAATTCGCTAGAAAACATGTCTATATTATATTTTTTTGCTGAATTGGCTGCCTGGTAATAATAAATGAGCAAAATTAATGGTCTAGTAGCAATAAAACATCCCACAGGCGCGAAAATGTGTTTTCTGGAACTATGGCCTTAACGTCTCACCACACATAATACCCCACCTATAGACTTACATGTATTATGACCCATACGCTCAGGCCTCCCAGCACTCCTAAAATGGGGAAATGTAAATAACCCTATATATCATTTTAACCATCCTGCTGTTCTCTTTCAAAATAAAAAATAAAAAAGGTATGTGAATCTGCTTGCTTTCCTGCTATTTTAGCCTAGAATAAGCTCTTGCCCCACTCTCCCCCGGGCGACCTAGAAAAAAATTGACCTCGTTTTTTAGAAGAGCCTTGTTACAGCCAGCGCAAGGACTTCCTGTTAGATCTATCTTTTATCATTTCGATGCTTTTGCTACAACAAAACATCACAGAATCGATTTAAATTGGTATCAAAATGATATTTCCGTAATAATCACCACAGGAGCTGCTGCAAAGAGCCACAATTTTAAAAAGAGACTAACTTTCTTATTCTTACTTTATAATGATATGCGCGAATGAATTTGTGTGGTGAGACCTTAAGGGAAATAAACATGTTTATGGAATATTTTTTTTCAAGTGAGCTAGAAAATACATTCTATTCTGAAATCGAAAAAGAAAACCTTGTCCAATTCAGATGAGCAGAAGGCACACAAACGCAAAATGAAATTCCCCTGTTTATTACTAGATCTCGAGAAATGGCCCGTTTTTCGATATTACAACATAATTTTCCATTTTCATGAAGCATCTGTATGGAATTGTGTATTTTTTCAGAGACTCGTCTTGAAATTGGGCAATGAATGATTTTATTTCTTCAGAATAGTGATGTACGGACATTATACACACAAACAAAAGAGGTATAAATACCAAAGGACAAGAAAATCAATGCGGGGAAGCGGAAGAACCAAGTTGAACTTACAACTGTTTCAGTGCTATATGGACGAATGCTCGGTATATGGGCCATAATTGAACATTATCAAATTACTTTCGTTAAATTCGCTAGAAAACATGTCTATATTATATTTTTTTGCTGAATTGGCTGCCTGGTAATAATAAATGAGCAAAATTAATGTCTAGTAGCAATAAAACATCCCACAGGCGCGAAAATGTGTTTTCTGGAACTATGGCCTTAACGTCTCACCACACATAATACCCCACCTATAGACTTACATGTATTATGACCCATACGCTCAGGCCTCCCAGCACTCCTAAAATGGGGAAATGTAAATAACCCTATATATCATTTTAACCATCCTGCTGTTCTCTTTCAAAATAAAAAATAAAAAAGGTATGTGAATCTGCTTGCTTTCCTGCTATTTTAGCCTAGAATAAGCTCTTGCCCCACTCTCCCCCGGGCGACCTAGAAAAAAATTGACCTCGTTTTTTAGAAGAGCCTTGTTACAGCCAGCGCAAGGACTTCCTGTTAGATCTATCTTTTATCATTTCGATGCTTTTGCTACAACAAAACATCACAGAATCGATTTAAATTGGTATCAAAATGATATTTCCGTAATAATCACCACAGGAGCTGCTGCAAAGAGCCACAATTTTTAAAAAGAGACTAACTTTCTTATTCTTAAAACTTTATAATGATATGCGCGAATGAATTTGTGTGGTGAGACCTTAAGGGAAATAAACATGTTTATGGAATATTTTTTTTCAAGTGAGCTAGAAAATACATTCTATTCTGAAATCGAAAAAGAAAACCTTGTCCAATTCAGATGAGCAGAAGGCACACAAACGCAAAATGAAATTCCCCTGTTTATTACTAGATCTCGAGAAATGGCCCGTTTTTCGATATTACAACATAATTTTCCATTTTCATGAAGCATCTGTATGGAATTGTGTATTTTTTCAGAGACTCGTCTTGAAATTGGGCAATGAATGATTTTATTTCTTCAGAATAGTGATGTACGGACATTATACACACAAACAAAAGAGGTATAAATACCAAAGGACAAGAAAATCAATGCGGGGAAGCGGAAGAACCAAGTTGAACTTACAACTGTTTCAGTGCTATATGGACGAATGCTCGGTATATGGGCCATAATTGAACATTATCAAATTACTTTCGTTAAATTCGCTAGAAAACATGTCTATATTATATTTTTTTGCTGAATTGGCTGCCTGGTAATAATAAATGAGCAAAATTAATGGTCTAGTAGCAATAAAACATCCCACAGGCGCGAAAATGTGTTTCTGGAACTATGGCCTTAACGTCTCACCACACATAATACCCCACCTATAGACTTACATGTATTATGACCCATACGCTCAGGCCTCCCAGCACTCCTAAAATGGGGAAATGTAAATAACCCTATATATCATTTTAACCATCCTGCTGTTCTCTTTCAAAATAAAAAATAAAAAAGGTATGTGAATCTGCTTGCTTTCCTGCTATTTTAGCCTAGAATAAGCTCTTGCCCCACTCTCCCCCGGGCGACCTAGAAAAAAATTGACCTCGTTTTTTAGAAGAGCCTTGTTACAGCCAGCGCAAGGACTTCCTGTTAGATCTATCTTTTATCATTTCGATGCTTTTGCTACAACAAAACATCACAGAATCGATTTAAATTGGTATCAAAATGATATTTCCGTAATAATCACCACAGGAGCTGCTGCAAAGAGCCACAATTTTTAAAAAGAGACTAACTTTCTTATTCTTAAACTTTATAATGATATGCGCGAATGAATTTGTGTGGTGAGACCTTAAGGGAAATAAACATGTTTATGGAATATTTTTTTTCAAGTGAGCTAGAAAATACATTCTATTCTGAAATCGAAAAAGAAAACCTTGTCCAATTCAGATGAGCAGAAGGCACACAAACGCAAAATGAAATTCCCCTGTTTATTACTAGATCTCGAGAAATGGCCCGTTTTTCGATATTACAACATAATTTTCCATTTTCATGAAGCATCTGTATGGAATTGTGTATTTTTCAGAGACTCGTCTTGAAATTGGGCAATGAATGATTTTATTTCTTCAGAATAGTGATGTACGGACATTATACACACAAACAAAAGAGGTATAAATACCAAAGGACAAGAAAATCAATGCGGGGAAGCGGAAGAACCAAGTTGAACTTACAACTGTTTCAGTGCTATATGGACGAATGCTCGGTATATGGGCCATAATTGAACATTATCAAATTACTTTCGTTAAATTCGCTAGAAAACATGTCTATATTATATTTTTTTGCTGAATTGGCTGCCTGGTAATAATAAATGAGCAAAATTAATGGTCTAGTAGCAATAAAACATCCCACAGGCGCGAAAATGTGTTTTCTGGAACTATGGCCTTAACGTCTCACCACACATAATACCCCACCTATAGACTTACATGTATTATGACCCATACGCTCAGGCCTCCCAGCACTCCTAAAATGGGGAAATGTAAATAACCCTATATATCATTTTAACCATCCTGCTGTTCTCTTTCAAAATAAAAAATAAAAAAGGTATGTGAATCTGCTTGCTTTCCTGCTATTTTAGCCTAGAATAAGCTCTTGCCCCACTCTCCCCCGGGCGACCTAGAAAAAAATTGACCTCGTTTTTAGAAGAGCCTTGTTACAGCCAGCGCAAGGACTTCCTGTTAGATCTATCTTTTATCATTTCGATGCTTTTGCTACAACAAAACATCACAGAATCGATTTAAATTGGTATCAAAATGATATTTCCGTAATAATCACCACAGGAGCTGCTGCAAAGAGCCACAATTTTTAAAAAGAGACTAACTTTCTTATTCTTAAACTTTATAATGATATGCGCGAATGAATTTGTGTGGTGAGACCTTAAGGGAAATAAACATGTTTATGGAATATTTTTTTCAAGTGAGCTAGAAAATACATTCTATTCTGAAATCGAAAAGAAAACCTTGTCCAATTCAGATGAGCAGAAGGCACACAAACGCAAAATGAAATTCCCCTGTTTATTACTAGATCTCGAGAAATGGCCCGTTTTCGATATTACAACATAATTTTCCATTTTCATGAAGCATCTGTATGGAATTGTGTATTTTTTCAGAGACTCGTCTTGAAATTGGGCAATGAATGATTTTATTTCTTCAGAATAGTGATGTACGGACATTATACACACAAACAAAAGAGGTATAAATACCAAAGGACAAGAAAATCAATGCGGGGAAGCGGAAGAACCAAGTTGAACTTACAACTGTTTCAGTGCTATATGGACGAATGCTCGGTATATGGGCCATAATTGAACATTATCAAATTACTTTCGTTAAATTCGCTAGAAAACATGTCTATATTATATTTTTTGCTGAATTGGCTGCCTGGTAATAATAAATGAGCAAAATTAATGGTCTAGTAGCAATAAAACATCCCACAGGCGCGAAAATGTGTTTCTGGAACTATGGCCTTAACGTCTCACCACACATAATACCCCACCTATAGACTTACATGTATTATGACCCATACGCTCAGGCCTCCCAGCACTCCTAAAATGGGGAAATGTAAATAACCCTATATATCATTTTAACCATCCTGCTGTTCTCTTTCAAAATAAAAAATAAAAAAAGGTATGTGAATCTGCTTGCTTTCCTGCTATTTTAGCCTAGAATAAGCTCTTGCCCCACTCTCCCCCGGGCGACCTAGAAAAAAATTGACCTCGTTTTTAGAAGAGCCTTGTTACAGCCAGCGCAAGGACTTCCTGTTAGATCTATCTTTTATCATTTCGATGCTTTTGCTACAACAAAACATCACAGAATCGATTTAAATTGGTATCAAAATGATATTTCCGTAATAATCACCACAGGAGCTGCTGCAAAGAGCCACAATTTTTTAAAAAGAGACTAACTTTCTTATTCTTAAACTTTATAATGATATGCGCGAATGAATTTGTGTGGTGAGACCTTAAGGGAAATAAACATGTTTATGGAATATTTTTTCAAGTGAGCTAGAAAATACATTCTATTCTGAAATCGAAAAAGAAAACCTTGTCCAATTCAGATGAGCAGAAGGCACACAAACGCAAAATGAAATTCCCCTGTTTATTACTAGATCTCGAGAAATGGCCCGTTTTTCGATATTACAACATAATTTTCCATTTTCATGAAGCATCTGTATGGAATTGTGTATTTTTTCAGAGACTCGTCTTGAAATTGGGCAATGAATGATTTTATTTCTTCAGAATAGTGATGTACGGACATTATACACACAAACAAAAGAGGTATAAATACCAAAGGACAAGAAAATCAATGCGGGGAAGCGGAAGAACCAAGTTGAACTTACAACTGTTTCAGTGCTATATGGACGAATGCTCGGTATATGGGCCATAATTGAACATTATCAAATTACTTTCGTTAAATTCGCTAGAAAACATGTCTATATTATATTTTTTTGCTGAATTGGCTGCCTGGTA